>JAUEJJ010000017.1:5000406-5015808 GCA_032164275.1 Synergus coniferae | reverse complement strand
TTTCTGTTGTCACATTATTGCTTCCAGTATCACAATCACGTTACCTCGTGCAACAGTATCAAAATGGTGCTTTGCTGAGGATCGAACCGGTTAGACCAACTCGTGACAACGTACTCTACGAATGTCTAGCTGAGAATGGTGTGGGGGATGCTGTATCTGCAAATGCTAAACTTATTGTTTATGAAGGTAAGTTTCAAAATGAACATATAATATATTTATATATTGATATTAATAATATATAAAGGATATTAGAATCCTACAAATAAAACATACAAGATTTGGTACCAGTTCGGGATGATCGTATCAATTCAAATGCAAATGTGAAGAATCAGATTTCAAGAGTGTCGCATGCATTTATTATGAAACTTGTGTCAGAATATACTATTTCATCTTGTGGACGATCCAAATTACTTTCTCTTTGAGATGCTCTTTTTATCTAAGTCTGGCTCGTTCTCTTTCTATCTTTATGGGAGAACGAGCAGCTTAATAGCATTCAACCCAACGGTTACACGGAAAGACGCTTAATGGGAAAGAAGTACCGCATTCCAAGAAACTCGCAAGTCCATTACTTGTATATCTCTTGTGCTTTTACAAAACGACTTAATCGCTTTCTCTAGCATTTGAATTCCATCGTCAGCCATTACCCTTACACCCATGTAAAAAGAAATTCAAAATCAGACAGCAATGAATATAGGCACTTTCAAATTCGTATGAGCTTACCGAAAATCGCCTCACATTAAGCTCAACATTTACTATAAAATTCAAAATCATTCGCTCCCTTTAAGTCTCACTAGAACTGAATTAAGATAGCAGCATCTTTTTAAAATGAAAAACTCTTCGTCAAATTGATATTCGCGAAGAAGGACAGTTTCTGACATTTTAATTATAGAAGTTTTAATTTAAAAGTGAAAACAGTTTTATACATTCACATTCAACTTACTATGTAGTTGGAAATTTCAGGATAAAATAAATTTTCATAATTGTAAATTTTCTGCTTTTCTGCTTTTCTGCTTTTTCTCGAAAAATAATGTTTGTATAGGAAAAATGTAATCAAGATAAAAATAATATCACAAAACTGTTTTTTCTTTTAATCGGGTTGTTTTGACTTTGAAAATGTCATTTGCGAGTATCACTATCATGTTCTGCTACTCTAGAATTAGAGTTTGATTTCAAAAAAGTTGATCGCTATCTCCCCCTCTCTCTTGCTGTCGATAACCGCATACGTAATTGAAACACTGCAGAGGTTCAATTACGTATTGAATAGTCGGAGAGTACTGTGTGTGGCATTTACTTTTCTGGGGAAGTTTGAATCAACCAATTTGATGAATTTGGTCAAACCCAAAGCAAAGCTCAAAAAGGACAAATGCTGTTATAAAGGAATCGTTGACTAATAACACAAGCTAACAGTACAATGCATGATTGTGTCACACATACTTATATAATTGGTACCAATACAAACTGTAAACCACATTCAGCGAACTAGATTAATTGCTATCGGACGTTTATTACGCTGCTATACGACCAGGCAATGTACGCTCACACACGCCATTATTATTAACGACATCCATTACTTTAATATATAATCGATTGTGATAGACGAGAGTTTCAACTTCCCTCCAACGTACGTCATCGATCTTTCAAAATTTTCACATGCTCCACTTCAGAGACATATTTATGAATGTTATACTTGAAGCTTATCCTTGTGAAGGCTATGTAGTAATTCAGTCTCACCTATCAGAAAGTCCATACAACAACAATTAATAAACATTAGAAAAAGTCCTTAAAAATTATCCTTCTTTATTTTCCAGTAATATCTAACAGTTATAAATTCTGGTAACTTTCCATTGCATAGTTTTTACTGAAAGATAACATTTTAATATTTATAAAGAGGAAAATTTAATGCCGGTTTCGTATAATGTATAATTATGCTGAGTGCCGCGCTATGTTATATTAAAATTAATTCCAGTCATTAAACAGAAATATATTCGTATTTACTCAAAATGTGAATGTTATGACTGGCTGATAGCAAATAGTTACGATTGTAGTAACCACTGACTGGTGTCGTAGAATTCTGATGGGTTCTCTTTCAACCAGTAAAAATCTGAAAACGATTTCCTCTTTCGCAATGTAATAGCTGTTTTTCGGATATAAAATTTTCTCCAGTATGTAATATCGTATTGACTTTATAACAAAAAGTGTCGAGACAATTTCATTTTTACAAGCAGAATAAAATTTCCAAGTTTTTTATGAAAATTTTAATTGACCTAACTACTAATCAAATTTTTCCTTAATATAAATCTGCTCAATTATGCATGAGGAACATTAAAAAATTTAGAGTAGAAGCAATTCAACAAGTCTTAATGAGATCCGGAAAGTTTATTTCATTGAACTCTCAAGCAAAAGTCTAGATTCGCGAAGAGAATTTTCCGAATGCTTTTCTTTTTCCCTTTCGTCATATTATAATCCCTCATCTGACGAGAGAACCTCTGTGAAATCTCTTATGCATAATATGAACATACGAGGAGCAAATCTACAATATTTTCCAGCGGTATTTGAGAGAAAAAGCAATCCATTGTTACCATTCATCTTGAATTCTAAAGAAGAATCCACTCGGCGTGTTGTATACAGCAATGAGATTCTCGAAGACGTCGAGCTGAGATAACATCGTCGCGACACTCGCCAGCATATGTACGTAGAGTCCGACAAGGGCGAATAGCCTTATTGGATTTGTTAGAATTGTTACTTCCAACAGAAACGTTCTACTTGAGCCAGAGTAATATAATGAAAACAAGCCCGATACGAGAGTGTACGTGATAACGAGGTAGTTGCGATTCCGTGACGGTAGCTTTCCAACCACTAAAAATCGCTCTCAGCAATTCTCCATTCCTTTAACTGTCACCTTGTTCTTCTTTGCACACATTTTCTCTCTCATTTTCGTCCATATTGGCTCACGTATCTTCAGTCACCTCCAATTATGAATTATTCTTTTCATAAGTCAAAAACACTCTTTTGCATTAAATCACGCCCCTTTACATTAGACCACGCTCTAACCCCTCATTGGCCACATATTTTTTACCCAAAACGCACCCCTTTATTAAGACATGCCCCTTTCTTAAGACACACCAACTTTTCTTCACTAAAGATTTGCATTAACCCACGTCCTTTGATATTAGTCAACACCCAATTCCTTTCTTGTCCATGCCTACCATATTTTCTGGATTCTCTTCAAAGTTAGTGTAAATAGACAAGAAAGCGCGTTGATAGAAATGAAGACAGAAGAGCTGTTTTCTTTTAAAATTAAAAGTACTGTAAACCCCAGACGAAGGTAGAACTTTCGACTGATTTAAATCTTATCCTTGATTTCAGGGAAACTTCATAGCCCCCAGTGTTTGTTTTTGGTCATTAACGAGCAAAGACTGGAACTCTGCAGTTAACAATATTGAACTAATCCCTAAAAGAATGTAATCCGAAAATCTCTCGAGATGCAGTAAACAGAGGCAAAGCTTAATTAGGGAATTTGCTCTCGCGGAATTAAGATTCTCGCCTTTTTGTTATCTTTTTTTTTTAGCTTTTTCGCAAGTTTTCCTCTACTTTACGTTTCTTCTTTCCTCATTGCTTTAACCCAGCTATTAGTGAGCTTCTTGTCGAGTGTGACAAAACGTTTGCAAAATATTTTTCCAATACACTTTTAGTTTGTTAAAAAATCACTGCATAATAAATATATGAACGTTAATGCTGACAGCAGCCAGTTAATCCTTCTTTGGAAAAATACGACGAGATTTCCGCTTCAATTTTTAACTCTTTTTCATCTCTGCACTTTTTTTTTCTTTCTGCTTCTGCCCCTATTTTTCCTCACACGTCGAACTTAGCTCTCGCGATGTCGCTTGTTTTCTGGCATTGCGAACTCGCCTAACACGAGCTACCCTTTCGAATGAAATAACAACAGCTTCAGGAATTCTCTTGTTCTTTCCCCTGCATCCACCGACATTTGACTGGCTGAATGTCGAAAGTTTAAAAAGAAAAACAGAAAGCACACTGAGGACATTTTTCGAGACATTTTTGCAGTATTTTAATGGAATGGAATAAAATATGAATAATAATAATAATCATCATCATCATCATCATCATCAATATACATTATTATACAAGTAGATATTGCATGTTTTATAAAATTCACATTAAAGCGTAATCACTCCTAATTAAAGCTGCACAGAATTTGTATTAACGAATCTCTCCTGTAACGGAAATAAAGAATGATTATCAAAGTTCTGACATTTTTTCCTGCACTACCATCAGCCTCGCTAAATGAATATACAAGGTTGGAGGCGATTAAAGGGTGATCTTCAATGAAAAAGCAAAGCACAAAGTTTCGTAGCGGAAGGAAAAACGAAAAACGGAGGCCCGAACGGACATGGTTGGGGAGGAAGTTGAAACTTGGAGTAGAGAAGAAGAGTGCCAACTTCATGCTGGTTCGCCGAGCGAAGATTCCTGGCCGGCAGTGGGTCGGGGGAATTTAATTTGCCCGAAAAAGCGGCGCCTTAATTAGCAATTAATTGGCACATAAATTAACCGCGAATTTTCGTCCGTGGGGTAGAGCACCCTTTCATAGTTTTTTTCGAGCTTCTGCCAAGAGATACGATAAGAACAGTGAAGGCGATGGTAGTGTCGATAGCAACTACTTTAAGCAATCTAACTTTCTCGCGGTTGCTAGAGTTTCAACTTCGACCCTCTCCCTCGACAAGTTGTCCTTAAAGCCCCATTGCCAAGGAATCACCCCTTATCGTAAACGGAAAGACGAACTACTTTCTGATAAAGCACTTTGCCCTACAAGGGCCAAGTTGTGAACAAACAACGATGATAGGTCAATCTATCCTGTAATCTTTTATTCATCGAACTTCGAGTTTCCAATTTCTACTAATCTGTTGCTTCTAAAAAAAATTGCAAATAGTGTTTATCCCTCTTCTCCTGAATGAAAAGGATTCTTTTTTTTTAAAATAGTTGGATGTCATGCGCTTGCCTTTGTCACGCCTTTTTTTAATCCAAAGGGACTTTTTAACGAGATAATAGGTATGACTAATAAAGAGAGCAATACATTTTTGATGTGTGCTTTCATATCACAGATGCTGTTTATTTTACAACTTATGCCTTGGATTTATTGAAATACGCCATTTGTTTCATTTACAGTGCATATTATCAATTCCAGACCCACGCTGCATTCAATATTATCATGCTTTTAATTTAACGCATTTAGAGTGAACAATCCGCCGATTAGTTTGATGCAATTCTTGCCTCTTGTCTTCTCTCGGCGAACATTTTTATTTCTAAACATTCTCTGCACAATGTAAAGTGTGCCTAATTTATAAAAGAAGCTAATGTATGCACTATAAGCAGGATTCAAAAGCCCTGGTGCTTTTGATTCATTAGTATTGAAGATCATTGAAGAGTTCAGATCTTGGAAGTAAGATTTCCAGATGGTCGATTAGGCACGTTTCGTTACCGCAATTGAAATCGCAGAGAAGGGATAAAAGTAAAGATAAGAAGAGTAACGTTATAACCTTCTTAATGACCGATATATAAGATTCAGCGCTTAAGAAATTAGATAGCCACTACAAGTATCCTCAAGCAAGGTTAACTTGTCGTGCAGGAAAGATTAAAGTACCCCTGATGCTCTCCAAGGTTGAGTAAGAGCCTCCTTCAGGGAATTCTAATGACCGGTATCCCTTGCCTCGTCTATTTCCACCTTCCTGCTTCCATTGATTTACGTTCAAAGTAATTTAAAGTAATCAGGTTGGCTTTAATCACAGTTCTTTCAAGCGGAAAGTAAATGAAGTTATAACGTTATAAGAATCATATCATATAATATGTATTACTATAAATGCCCGAACTAGGATTCAAGAATTTATCATTCCATTTTTCACGAGATTATTTCAAACATCGAGGGAAAAGCGTGCGACTACTTCCGAGAGGATAAAATAAATATGGTAGATATAATCCTCCAACAAAAGCACAAAAAACTCTGGGTCGTTGAAAGCGTGGAGATACCGTATTCGGGCGATAGATATCACGTCCCGTGGAGGAGGGAATCGGTTGGAAAATCCACTTTTCCCGTAAATCAGGTGCAAAAGAAGAGGTGAAACTGGCAAACTAAGTGATGCAAAATACTGCCATATCGATAAGTTACGGTGCTCACATTGAAATTCAAATTCTCTTCCCGAAAGATGGTGCGCATTCATAAACACTTATTCAAATAGTATTTCATTCAAAAATAAATTGATACACCATTTCTGTAGAATCGTTTTCGATCTATTAGCTCCTGTTTCGATTGGAACAATAATTTTGAATTTTTCGAAACTTCTGGAAGGGTTCTTCAAAATATTCTGAAACAGATTTATGCCTGGAAGTTGTTAAGCGAAAGTAAGCCAGTATAATTATTGCAGTAGCTCTGGGAAAGTGGAAATATTCCTTAATTTCAGTTGCTATGGCCAATCATTTTTATGAGACTGAAAAGGAAAAGCAGAGAGGATAATAAAGGAGTGAACGTGACTTTAAACCGTCCCTCTTAGACCTGCATTTCATTTCAAAAGACGCAGAACTCACGAAATGGAGCTGCCTCATTTGCGGCACTGAAATAATCTTACTAAAAGTTTTCATGCTACCTGTTCAGCTAGTGTATACTTTATGCAGAAGTTATTATCATTCAAACTGCATTATACGTTAACATAAAAATTTTAAAACTTGTCTTATAGACATAAAAATATATATTCCGTCTTGTGAAATTGATAATTTTTCACTTACATAAAAAGAGAAAATTCTTCCCGGATTCTCTTTATTATCTCATTACTTCATTGCATAAGAATTTCAACTGTAGATAAATTTCTGAGGCAGAAATTCGTTGAGAGGCCTCATTAGTAAATGTAAAAAATCTAATTAAGAGCTTTTATTAAGTGAAATGATGAATGCAATCCTGGACTGCCAATATAAGAGTTTCTCGTATCGGTTGGGGAAAAAATGAATGCTATGAATTGGAGAGGATCTGAAAAACAAAGGATACAAAAAAAATAGAGATGCTCGGCTTGGGCGGGAACTGAACTGTATTTAGAGGGTAGGAGGGTCGGTCACATCCCAGGGGCAATGCTTTTAATTTATAAATTGGCCACGCCTGTTAGTTCGAAAGTTTTCTGCCAACCTCATTCCAGTCAAGTGAAAAAGGGAAGAGATCAGAAACTCTCTGATCTTGATACTTTTTATAAAACGAAAATACTAAACCAAATAAACAATTCAAGAACGATCTTCACAATGTTACTAATAATCTGGTTTTAACTCATTGAAGGGGGTGGAATTCTTTCGTAATATTCAGCAGTATAGAAATCTCTTGAAATCTTTCGAAATCGCTTGAGGTATTTTAAGTATTTTTTTTTGAATCTCTTGAAACCTTTTTAAATACATCTAAATCAATAAAATCTTCAGAAATCCTATGAAATCCTTTAAATTTTGTGAAAACTCTTTAAAATTTCTTAAATCGCCAAAAAGGAAGTTACGTAATAAATGGACGATCCTTAATCTGTAAAAAAGGGCAGTTTTGAATTTTGTATCCCAGTAACCTTTTTTCCCCAACCTCCTTTTTCATCTTCTCCATGATAGGACATAAATCATATAAAATGTATTTCTAGATAACGATTTGTTATTTTGAAAGGAAAATAGATAAAACAAAGGAACGCATGAAAAAATGCTGATGTTTGGTTGTAATTCGAGGGTTCTACACTTGACAGTGAAAGCACGTGCTCTCGCGGATCGAAAATTGAAAATGTCGACGAAATGACCGAAATGGGGCATGAAATCATAAAACCACTCGACGAAACTCGTAGAATAGAGAGCTGGGTGGTGAAGCAGGGCGGTTTCTGCTTCCAATGGAGGAAAATCGCAGCAGAAGCCGAATATCATCGACTTCAATAAGAGGCGTGTGAGGAGGTAGAGTGAAGTTGTGATGGTTTCTGAAAGACCAGGGAATAGGACCACCCTCCTGAGGTGCACTCCCTTTCACTATTCTTCACTGCCATTCTCCTCCCTTGCCTTCTAACCACTATAGACCAAACAGCTATTGTTAACGGTGGCATTATGCTTAAAGGACCCTGAAAAGCTACGATTTGTTTGACCTGTCCTGACTTCTTGCGACCCAGCCCCTATCAATGTTTCGCATTGTTGAAAGAATTTTCAACAAAAGTAAATACATCCAATTTCCAACAAAGAAAATCCTCCAAGATTTTTCACGATTATTTGTAAATTTCATAAATTCTGATACAAATCATGGGAACATAAATTTCGAAGATTGAATTTTCCTCGCACACAGAATCAACTGTGTATAATACAAATTTCCTTATAGATTTATTACCTCCCGAAAGATTTTATCAGCAGTAAATGGATTTACTTAGGTTTCATGAGTGGTGTGAGAATTATTAAAAAGAAGGAAAGATTCACGCATATCCGGAGGGTCGTGTCTCTCGCTCGATTTGAAAATGGAAGCGAAGAAACGACGGGAAGTCGTTCAAAAGCGGAGATGGAGCTCGTAAAGGAACTGGCACTCGAATCTCAGTGCTGCTTTTGTAAGAAATGAAAATTCATTCCTGTAAACGATTCAATTACCAAAGTCGTGTTGGTGGAATGATAAAATCTCCATCCGGATCTAAGGCCGTGTTCATTTCCACTCAAATGAGCTCTGTTAAGTTAAATACTATTATCCAGTATCCACCTTATGCTTTCCTTCATTGTACCACGGGGATGTCTTCTCCTCAATGAAACATGTCGGATGTTTTCGAACCACTCACTCTTGCATGGGAAATTAGTAAATTACTGTGTTATCTTCAACAATTTCTAGTCCGCCACCCACAGCGAAATCCAGTGAGATCGACCAGCTTTCCTAGCCCTCGTAAACATGTGGTGGATGGTATTAGCATAAATTGCAATGCCATTAGCACCAGATTCGCTGCTAACAGTATATCCATGCGTTTTTTGTACATTTAAATCCCCTGTTAAATCCCTTTTTACAGTTCGCAAATTGCGTAATGGTCGTTCAAACCAGGAAGTTATCATGAATTTATGAGAAAATCCGTTATTCATTCAAAAGAAAAAAGAATTCCCAACATTTGGAATAATTTAACTCCACAGAGATTGTGTGTGCTTTGAATGGCTTCGAACTGGCGTATTTTTTTGATATGTACTTTTGGAATGAAATACCCAAAATTTCATATTACATATATTCTTTTTTTTTTTTACTCGCATCAAAGTTACTTATGAAGTTATGTGAAAATCTGTTAAACATCAAACAAAAAAGAACTCCCAATATTTTAATAAATTTGAGCCAATATCCAAACGTTACAAAAATTCTCTTTAATTAAACAGCCCTGAAAACATATCAATGCGCAATGTAAATGCTTATCACGTTTTTCATATTTTGAGCAAATTAATTGGCAGTACGCGAATTAATATTCAATATTCGATTGAACAATGATAAAATGTATGGAAATGTATGTTAATAAAAGTTGTTTAATGATTTTATAAAATGTTTTTAAAACTCTAAGAACTTAAGTGTAATTATGTCTGAGTTTAAAATTGAAAATTCGATTTCTCGTCCGATATTATCGAAAATGCTATCAATTACGGCAAACTTAATAAACTAGCTATATTAGAATTACGATACTATAAGCAAGCTCAAGTTACGTGTGTACTATTTAATGAGAAAGTTTGATAGTTCTTGTGAGGTAATGAGATTGGTTCAATAGCCTTCTATGGTTTTCTCCTCAAAAGGTGGCTAATGGTTCACGTACATAGCAAGATTTAAAGGCTGGTTTCAAATATCCCACAACTCGCGGACTTGAGGACTGAACCCATCTCGTTAGGGTCGAGGATCGGATGGTGGTTAGGCTACTTAATATGACCAATAGAAACCCCGAAAGCCTATCAAAGTATACCACGAATACCACTTTCCCAGATGCGCAGACTGTCATCTTGTTAGTGTAGTGGGATGCCACTAATTTCAGGTTTCTGGCTAGATGTCTCATCTAAATTCTGGCTAGTTACACATAACCAAGGCCTTCATAGAAAATAGACAAGTTTGTGTTCGAGTTTGTGCTTCCAAACTATTTCTCAATTATACCTAAAAGCTCAGTGTTTGGAAATTAGAGCTGCCAACTGATTTTAAAGAATTTTGAAGGAATTTCAAAAGAATTCAGAATAGTAAAATTGTAAAAAGTAAAAATTATGGAATACTTTTATTGGCAAAGTTATCAAAGTCATTTCTCTGGTAGTTTGAGAGACAATATTGATTTTCCGAAGACAACTTTTATAAACGAAGAACTTTCTTTGGTCAGACAAAGATCTTCTGCTTGAGTCATTACGTAAAAGAATTTTCCAATACTTTTTTATTGTTCAACAACCATCCTGGACTGGAAGTTTATGCTGTGAAAAAATTCCAACAACATTTTTCCTCGCAGGCCAGTTGGAGCTGTAATCCTTCGAGAAGGCAACACTTTTTCAGTGAAGCGCGAATGTTGCAATGGATCGATACAGTGGTATTGCCACTCAGGAATGTAATGTGCTCCAGGCAAATGTGCTTGACCCAGAAGAGCTTGCGCGAGAATAGTCCGTAATGTGCCGTTGAAATCGGAAAAAAAGGGTGCACTCGAGGAATTAGACGATAAGTGAAAAAATAGAGTCGAGTTGCATTCCTACCATTTATTAAACAACTGAAGAAACAAATGAGAAAAATAAAATGTAAGAGGGAAGTTTCGGTAAGCTTTTGGAATTTTGGTAACTGCAGTTGAAATTTTCACTCAAAATTCATTTGGCAGAGGAGAATTTCTAGTTGACAGAGGGACCAGATAATCATATTCGATTAGAATCATCCTCGCGGTCGAATCCTTTGTCCCTGGTGAATCTTGGATGGGGAGGTTGAATCGCTTAATGCTTTGGCGTCCTCTACTGCAGACACTCATCTCTCTCGTTTCACGAACCAACCCCTAATCTAAATCACGACCATACCGTGTCTCCGCTATGCCTTGTGTGCGAGTGCAGCCACTATAAATTGGCTGATTATAATCCGGAAGACGAGAACCATGCCCGAACGCTCGTCTCAACTGTAATTGAAGGCGTCTATGACTTCTAATTAGCCTTCTACCTTCTTATCACTCAACCGCATCAGAAAGTTACGAATTTTTATTCTCATTTTGACGGCACTGCGCCGATTCAATTCTCTCCTCCAGAAGCTGAATAAAATAAGCGCATCATTTCTTCATTTCTTATTCTGCAAGGGCTTCTAAAGAAAGAGACAAGTTTGGAGATGAAGGGCAAGTTTAAATTCAAAAGGTTTATAAAACTTATACAATTTCAAATCATTCAAGGAATCTACGGATGAAAACTAGTTGAGAGTGTTCATGATGGAGTAAATTTCGGGGTGAAATTTAGTAGACAGTATTACGGATCAAGAGTTTAAAATTGAATAATTTACAACTGTACAAAAGTAGTTGAAAGTTAGTTTTTGTAATGACATTCTGAGATTTAAAAATTGATGATTCCGTCTCTCGGCATGAAAAACTATAGTTTCCGCTAATGTTGAAATCATGTACGGAATGTCGAGCAAGTTAACTTCGTCACACGTGGGAGGCGTTTTACATTGAGTGCAACGATGATTTCTCCATCGACGGGTCCATGGTGTTCTCACATGCGTGGAAACACACCCTTTTTCAATGCAAAATGAACGAACCAACGATACCGTATTATGAATGCGTGGTGGACAACAATAGAACAGAGTAGCTTGTGTACAATACCGTACAAGTAGTCACACGATAAATTTCAACAACTTTTATCGAATAGAAGAGTTTTCAGGTCGTATAGAATAATAGGTTTCAGTACAAAATTATAGGTACTAGGTTGTGTAACTTATCCATGCACGTTTTGAATTAATATAACCATTGGGGATTATCAAGATTAACTTTTCACGTTGATCCCAACCTGACGGCAAAAGCTGTGGCATTCATTTCAAATTCTTTACCTATTCTCTTTATGTATATTTTATCTACTTCATAATTACGCCTGATTACGCTAATCAATTTTACAGCTATACAACTACACAAGTAAGCTTTTAAATTCCGGATAATACAGCTCAGGAAAATATTTTAATCATAAAAATATTTCTAAAACTCCTGAACTTGTGAACTGTAAAAAGTAATGTTTACAGGTAAAGAGAAGTAGATACTCTCGGGTCTGATTTTAATCAAACATTTGCTGGTATTCCGATTTTGAATTCCAAACAATGATGGAAACAAATACTTTCGTAGATGAATTTTCAAAGCTTTGCACTAAACTGAATATAAATATTTCATGTGATTGCACTGACTTATCTGACAGAGTAGGAAATTTGTTTTCAAAAAATAGAAGCGAGATTCTTCGAGACAGATCAGCTGATAAAAAAAATGTAATTCCTTTAAGTGCAGTATCTGAATGGGAACGATGAGTAGGAATGAAAGCCGGCCTGCAATCAAATGGTTAGCTGTTTTCTGTCCAAGATGGAGACACTAAGAGTCGTCTGTAGGGGTAATTGCTAGTGGAATATTCTTGGACGATGTTTTTCAAGCGAGATCAAAGTACCGGCTAAGTATACTTTTCATTAGGGTGGTTCAGCTATATTCTTTGGCAGTCGGTCTGAATCTCTCCCTCGTTCCTCCATCGCTATCCTTTTTACTGTAAGCTCTTCTTCTTGCTCTTCAGCTCACTGCGGCTTCATTCATTAATAGTTTTCTTATTTTCGGCAGTACTGGCACTACTACCATCATCGTAGTAAGTTATCCAACTAGAGTAGACCCTACCATTTCTGGCAAACTCACCAGCTTTGCCATATATAATTTTTACGTCCCTCCTTTCTCAATGCAGCTTTTCCTCTCTCTCACCCTTTCTTCTGCTGCCAACGCTGCTCACTTTTTAGTCACGATCCCAAGCGGTATTTTCGAGGCGTCACCTTTATTCTCCATTAGTATAATTGCCGGAGAACTACCAGGGTCTTAAGATTCAAGCATGCAGATAGACACTCGTCCGCATTACACCTTGCTCGCTTTCGTTCTTTCCAAATCATGAAATATCGCTCTTCCGTTAATCATTGCATCAACATCAATCGTTGCTCGAGATATTCTACTCTCTCTATCTGAATTAGTTAAATTTTACTAATTAATAGTAGTTTCTCACTAATTTAAATAGTGTGAAATAAATTGAAATATAATTTCATAATTGAAGGTATAAATAATTCCATTTTATTGAAACGTTTTAAAGCTTTGCAATCATGTATGTAAATAATTAATGAAATCTGTTTATAAATTTGAAAAACGTAAAATATAAAGAAGGTTTTTCAAACTTTATTAAACTCGACATTTTCAGATGCAGATATCTCATTAATGTAATATTTATAAATGTCACAGAAAAGTAATTAAATGGTTTTAATTATTTATTTAAATTAGCCAAAAGTAGCGCACTTCGAGCATCTAGAATCCTTCTTTTTAATAAACCTACTTTATTACCAGGTAGTTTCCTATTAAAATTAAAATACGTAAAATTCGAGGATCTCTTTGAAAAATCGTGAAAACCTTTTGAAATCCCTCAAAATTCCAGTAAGAAACTTTAAAATCACGTACAATTTAAAAATCGTACAGACTACTAATTCAATTAGTCAAGTTATTACTAATTCAGATTGAGAGAATGTAAGAAAAATTCACCGAAATTCAGATGAAATCTATAAATGATCATAGGAAAATTTACACTGAAATCCACATTCCATTTGACTTTACTGGCTTACTCGTAAACCTAAGCTGGATAATGTAATTGCTCTCGGGGTATCTTAGTGTAAGTAGAAAATTGATTTACATGGTATTATAACGCTCCAATGATTGACCGCAGCCACTATAAATATTCTAGAATTGCATCGAAACCTGTTGGTCATATTGACTGTCTAGTCTGTCCAGGTCAATCGGTCTCCCAAATGTACACCAAGCGTTGATGCGAATCTTGACCAATAAGGGAATCAAGCGTCAGTTAGCCACGTGTAAATCCTTCACGCATGTGTACACTTGCCGTTAATGAGCTGGAACAATCTGAGTGGAGTTTCGACGTAGAGTCAGATATGTTTGCAAATTAAGCCAACTCCGCAGAGATACGTTGAACCCAGCTTCATTATATCGATGCAGTTTATAACTCGGCTGTTGTAGTCCTGCAGTCGCGTCGAGTTGACTGCAACCAAACTCCATCAACCTTAAAGCTTAACTTGGTTATCCGAATCTAATAAATCGCACCCGTGACTCGGCTAGTATTTTCAGCGTTGACTAATTGTGGCTTTCCGGGTGAACGAACCAAGCTATGCTCAAAGTGCCAGATTCACTGCGATTCAAAGTTGGCGATAAAACGTCGCGTCGACCCAAGAAAGTCGCTGTTTCCCACTAGATTAACCGTTAATTGCTCAAGTGGCCCATAAAGATTCGATCTCCCACCCAGCTCAGGCTTCCGGTTGAACGAAAGCCTGCAAACTCACAGATTTACTCGATATTATCGTGAGTTTGGGTATTAATAGTTTTAGGACTGCGAACTTTTCCTTTTCCGCTATTTGCTTTCCTCTCCTGTTCCTTCTAATTAAAGACCTCGAGATTGTTGAAGAATATCGTCCAACAAACTTTCGACCAACGCTGGCTAATGCAACTAGAGCAGCAACGGCAATATTTCTTTGCATCTTAGCGCACAGAGAACTCGTTTAAATTTCCTGATTCTTAACTAGTCCCATGTAATTTGTTGCAAATTTTAGTTAACTTTTGGTACACTCAAGTCGCGGATGCATAACTCTAAACTTGGGGCAGTTTTTTAGTGGGCATATGAGAGTTTGTATTTCTTATTTAGAGGCAAGATGAAATTTATTTGAAGTGAGCCAAGTTAATTAATTGCAGAAAGGGAAATAATGGATATTGAAGGATGCATATAATTTTAAACTTGGTGCAGTTTTTTATTGAAGTCTAGCGGGAAATTTGTAGTTTGTAGGTATCCTCTGGTTGGTATTACATCCAAGGTTTATATTTTATGTATCAGTTTATAGAGGCACATCAGGAGCATAGCATGGCGGCATAAGTCAAAACCTACTCTCCCTAATGGCTCCCTGCGACTGCTATCCCTTTAAACCCCCAAAGTGAGGAATATGTTCACTTCTTCAACTTCGACGAAAGCCTGCCTACTCTCTCTTCATTAAAATTTCATTTCAAATTACGCCACTTTCTAGTCTCGATAAATAAGGAAAAAGTCGTTTGAATATTATAGATTTATTAAACATTCACCTCACTTTTTCCCTTGAGCGTCAAAGTATCGAACTCAGGTTACTACACTCAG
>JAUEJJ010000017.1:4969922-4980371 GCA_032164275.1 Synergus coniferae | reverse complement strand
TTTTATATGTGTAAACTTTTATTTAGGTGCTTTATGGAAAACAAAGTCTGAAGGAATTAATGAAGTCTGTTGAACAAATAATGGCGTATTGTAGTGCAGGTCCATAGTACATCAAAAACTTTTGAAAGATTGAGAAATCTTGTTAAAGGGAACATGTACTAACAACCACTCAGTAATAGCTATTCATTCGAAGGAATTTATGCTCATTAAGAACTCAAAAACAGCAGAAGGAAGCATAAAAGTTTGTTCATGATACGTAGACCTTATTTACAAATCATTATAAAACTAACTTTCGTCTGATTTTCTCTGTTTCTACTGCATACGAAAAGCAAGTTTGCACTTTCTCGTTTCACGACCCATTCACCCGTGGGCATGTTCAACATATTTTTTATCTAATCATAGAAGAATTATATGAAAAGTGAATTAGTACAGAATAAAGCTTGAAGAGACACTTGATTCATTTTGATAATAAAATCAATATCTTCCAAAAGCAGATACAATTGGTTTTTTTTTTTTAATTTTCCATTTCTTTGTTAGAATTTAATTGCTAATCAATACAGTTTGTAGCCAAAGTTCTTTAGAACAAGATTTCATATTCTCGGGAATATAGACAGTGAATGCATTTATTCGTGTAGATCATACAGACCTTAATTTTTCTATAATCGGGAACGATGGATTTATAGCCAATCTATAACTGAAAATATAAATCTTTTAACATCAATTGTCACTTGAGAAAAATGTTCATTCCTAACTGAAAATTTTCAGACAAGAGACGCAAATAGTAAAAATTACAAATCTCGAGCAAAAAGTTCATATACTCGTACATTACAGGATATTTCCGATATTTTTTGCCTCTCTGAGGTCATTAAAAATGTCTCTGCTCGCAGTTATAAAAAAAATGGCAGCTTCATCTGATGGCTCGTATTTCTGGTTATCCTTTGTTTTCGTTTTCCTCCGAGTGTCAAAGGCCGTTTCTTTTGTGCTCGTTATCGTTTTGGTTATCGCGACGTTATCTGCAGGGCAACGCCAATTATATCAGTGAGCACCGCGTGCCGACAATAGAAATCGCCCACAGACTTCCTCAGTTCACCCCCTTTCTGTCGTAGAATCCGCAAACAATACAGCCTTGAATAGCCGGCAAAAGTATTGTCCAACAAAATGCCGGTAGTCGCTACCCCTCGTTTCAGCGGGCGTTTGTACAACCCCGTAACCACGATCAGAAGGAATTTGTCTTCCGCGTATTTCTCTCTCAATTCTCTCTTCTTTCAGTTAAAAAATCTTATCTCGTTTATTCTTAATCTCTCTGTCTCTTCTCGTCTCTTTCTTTTCCTATCTCTTTGAACCTTTGTGGCTTTTCGACGACACTTGACCACAATGTGTCATACTCCTCACCCTCTCGGTACCTTCTAGAATGTCGACTTCGTCACCATTTTTTTTTCATTGCAGCGTGACTTTTCATTTTACTGCCACTTTATCTGGATCAGAAGTTTTAACGGAGCATCAGTTGCTAGCTTTATTTTTGCTATAGTCTCCTGTGCGCTTGGGTAGTAAAACTTATTACATTTTGCTGTCTCCTCGCAACGCGAAAGCATTTTTCTGATCCAATGCAATTGAATTGTGGAAGATTAATTATTTACACAAATTATGGTCCGCTGTTTCTATAGTGCATTTTGTGACTTTAATAAAATTAGTAATTCCTGATAATAATTAGCATTAATATAAATTTAGTTAATTTGTATAATAGAAGGGAATTGCTTCTTCATGGGAAACAAAAAGATAATTGGTGCCCGGTACAATGGGCCATTGTTATTATTACTTTGTCGAATACTAAAAATTGTATTTATCTTGTTGAACAAATAAAAGCTTCCCATGTACAGAAAAGCATGAAAAGCACTACGAAATTTCATTGTTAACGTTCATGTTCGATCGGTCGAAAACTTTAAAATTCCATTCAGAAAATTATGTATCAAGAAGAGGAAAGAAGAATGTCGAGTTACTATACTCAATTTAAATGGTTCGTATTTTAGAGGATAAATCAAACGTGAGCGAAACCGAGAGTTGTAAAATGCATGTTCCAAAGCACGTCTACCATACTTGGAAACTTCACTTGGGCGATTCTAATAGAAGAATAAACATCAGGGAAAGTTTCACAAAGGACGCTTAAATCTTGTCGAACCACCAAGTCGTGCGTCCCTCTTTCAATATTTCTTCTTCATATCATCGAATTCAAATTTCACCAAAGTTCATCTCCTGAAAGTTTATATACTACTACGACCTATTTTGCTGTTCATTTTTCACATTTTTATCGATCATGCATTGAATGGTATCCTCTAGTTTTTATTTTCATTTCTTCCACTCTATTTTTGTTATTTTTTGTGTATTTATATTTATAAGTATAAAAAAACGTGGAATTATCTTAGAGGTCGACGCCCTTCTTTTCAAATATTGAAGGTTCATCTTTTTCTTAGATCTCATCGAAACAAGATCTGGCGGCGCAAAGCGAGCTGAGACTTCTACCTTTTTTTATTCTTTTTCAGAAGGTGCTTTTTCTCGTGCTCGTAAGCCTTTTTCTCAAAGTTTCGTGTGATATTGAATTCTGATTCGAATCCAGAGTTTCGACTTCGGCACGATAGACGCATCTATCCATATCAGTGAACTGTCCTCGAGTGTCTCTGTTCTCTACTAAGGCAACGGAGGATGGACAGTTGCAATGGCTTTCCGTAACTTTAGGTCCCAAAGGACTGACCGTGGGATGCGACTCTTCGCCAGAATGTTACCCCAGGGTTGTAAAATGCACTAGACATCTCAAATGTATAATCGACGATTGGAGAACCTCGCCAAAATATCCTCCTCGTTCTCCCAATATTATCGATCCCGACTGCAACGCCAGTGGCTATAATTTTCCATTCAGCAAATATAAACATCCGTCATGTTTTCTCTAAAATAATGAACGTGTGTCAAAATAGAGAAATATGTCAAATAAATCAGACATTAAAGCACAGTTTTTAACCCTCAGATATTGAACTGGAAGTAGCTATTCTGCATTAATTTCACAACTACGCTTCAAAGTTTAATTAGATTCCCAATTAAATGTGGAAAGGTTTACATGATATTTAATTGAAACTTGAACAATTAATACTTTAGTGTACATAGGCCTTTTTAAAAAATAGTTTCTGCGCTTTATTTATAAATCCCGTAAAACATCTTGAAATATCGCAGGCATGAAAGTGCAACATGTAATTCAGAAAGTAAACTACTCAACGGATAAAATGTGAATATTTTCTGTTTCAGCCGAGAGTTTACCAGATGGATTTCCGATGATCACCCAGGCTCCAACAACTAAAGTTGTCGAAATGGGACATAATGCTTTGTTATCTTGTGCAGCAATTGGTTCACCGGCACCTATAATATCATGGGTGCGAAATATGCTGCCAATCGACACGTCAAATCCACGTTATACCGTTCTGGAATCCGGTAAGTAATCTCTTCAGTTTAACTAATAACAAATGTGGATGATATAAGCTACAAGAAACACGATGTGTACGTTCGTGTATCAACAATAGCACACTATAATGCGTAAGTCGCTGTCAACTCGTGATAGAGCCTTGATCGAGTGTATGCATGATATACGAGAACAAACCCTGTATCAATCTCGCATTATCGAGTGCACACCTGAGTTCTCAAGTGCTCTTCACTTCGAATCTCGTTAAATGTTCTCTCCTAAACTAAATATCCTTTCCCACCTGTAAGTACAAAGGGCTCAAATTTCAAACTCACTCTACACAGTTCTTCAACACATCCATGATTCTATTTTGTCACTTATTGCTGACACGACGCTCGTTATTTATTAGTTGTGTCAAATGTAATTTGTGCAGCAAACTTTTCAGGGTTTTATCTCGAAATGGTTGTTTATCCAGAGACACGAATACAGTTTTCTAATTTTCCCTGATATGTACCTTGTCAGGTTCCATGGCTTGCAATGTGTTTTTTGCAATACATTAAGCCGTGTGTCTTATGTTGTATCTTCTAAAGAAGGAAAGAAAATCGAGAAGCTTCAGCGGCTACAACGAGAGACATGAGAATAAAGTTACGAACTCGAGTGAGCGAAGGAGTGACTGCTGCGTACTAGCTTCTTATTTCTTACAGCCAGGGACTCTCAACTGTTTACGACTATCGCAATTTTAGATCTCATACTTTTAAGATGAAGACACTGAAAAAGTTAATTATATTACAGCGGCATTAATTAGTAGAAACATAGAATTTCACCTTTAAATTGAACAGAAGAAACTTCATAAGGTTGATAAGAAATGGGAAACTATCAGCGTCCCAAAACTTTCTAGGTAGCGTATATGTTTGCCTCGCTGAGAAAGATATACGAATAGGAAATATTCTAAATTGAAAACCTAGGTTTCGTTCTGGCAAATGGGAATAGTTTTTTAAAATATTATCCTTGAATATCGATTGAATTGCTTTTCTCATTACCAAGTGATAGGTTCTTGAATTTCAGTTGAATATTCTTTCGATTTCCTCAGATTTCGATTCCTCGTGTTTCATCTTTTTTGCCACCTCGAAGTAGTGCATACTTCGGGGATCAGGTTTCCGGTCGGGTGTGTCTCGTTGGAGAGAGTATTTCCATCTTGGTATTTCTTTACGACAATTTCTATCAAAATTGCAATGGAATGTGTATGCATGTCTAGGATGCTGGTACACTCTCTGGTATGTTTTACGGCATTACATTACATGAGTTGCACTCCCACACGTGTATGTCTGCCACCTCTAATGCACATTTTCCACGTCGAAATAAACTGCTACATCACAAAGTTAGACCATATGATGGAAAACGACAATTCCAACATAAAAGCATGCGATTTCGAAAATTGTTTTCAATATAACGCATTAACGTCTATTTAGGAAACTGTCATGCCTTTCAAAACGTCGAGCGAGTAAAGTCTCCGAAACCGCTCTACATTAGTTTTACTTTTATTATACATAGAATTAATTAAATTCAAATGTTTTAGTATCTTAAATAAAGTGCGCGAAAACTAATTTTATTACAATTTATTTGATAAGAAAATTATTTTTGTGAAATTGCCTGTACAATCAGTTAGCAATGTTCGCTGGATTATATAAATTTAAAATTTTTCAGGATTTAAGTGATTTTTGAAAGATTTCGTGGAATTTTAAAAGATTTCATAGAAGTTTTAGAGATTTTTAAAGGATTTTAAGGAATTTTGAGTTATTTGAAATGTTGGGGAATTTTAAGGTATTGTAATTCTTGAATCTTGTAACTTTCTTTGTCTGACTATAGCGGCTTATTACTACTGAAATTTAAGAACTGTTAATTTTTTTTATTCCTTGAAATCTTCGGAAACCTCTTAAAGTGTATATCAGTTGAAACATTAATTTAACAAACTGTACATGCTGTTTGCTCAGTCAGTAAGCTCGTCGTATCAACAAACAAACATCTCGAACTTTCTGTAGGGTCGACAGTTGGTTGAAGAATGTGAAAAAGCGAGAGAAACGCGAGATGGATGGAAAGCAGGCGTAAGAAAGGTAGATGGGGAATGGTGAAAAGGTGACGCGAATAAACGTCAGGCTGACAGTGAAATTTTTTTCCCTTTCTCTCTCTTTCGCGGGGCTACAGGTGCCCATCGCGTGCAACCTCGGTTCATCTCCATCTATCTTTGTAGGTACAACGTACATCCGATCTCGACTTTAATCTTATACTACAATTTTCTTTCTAATCATACTGACATACCAGAAACTTTTCAATACATGAAAAAAAAATACAGTACTTAGAAATTTTCAATCCACTTAATTTATTGAAGGACTTTTGCAATGTACTGTTTAGATTTGAAATAGAATCCGTTTATTTTTCAGCAAAAAACCTATGATAAAAGTTTGTATACTTTTGTACTTCTTTTCAATTTAATTTTATCATATTTTACTTATTCTCAACAGAATAGCTGTTAAACTGTTAAGTAGTAAAATCAATATTTAGTCAGACAATACATAATAGTTTTTCACTGTCAGACTATAGCAACACACTACATACTACTAAAATTATTTAGGTTAATGAACTATTGCTTAGCTATAACAGATATTTTACATAATTAATCAGTTTGCTCACAAATTGTCATTCTATGCAATGTAAATTAATTGTAAATGTAAAGTAAATTCTCGAGTTATTTAATTATAGATAAATGATAAATATTATAATAACTCAATGGAAATTTTATTGTCATTAGAAGATCATTTAAATGTTTTATATTGGGAACGTAATATTTAGATTCAAAAAATCGTCTGTTCTTATTGAAGCAGAAAATGTTTTTACAAAAGCTTTCACTTGCTTTGTCTGACTACAGCAACTCATTACTACTGAAGTTATTCAGAGTGATATTTCGAAGACTATTCCATTCGATTTTTAAAAATGAAATAGAAATAAATCGAGGCGTAAAATTCTCTATTTTAATTTATTTCTACGTCTCCAGTGAAGATTTTCCAAATGTAGACAATTGGGGAATCTCGAGTGTAGGGTTGTTATCGTAATAGTATCACAAGTAGAGGATTACGTTGAAAGTTCTTTCCCGGATTCTCTTGGCAGATACATAGGTGAAAGAAGTGGTTCTCGCTGACAGAACAGCATTTAAGATAACGAACGCTTTGGAAACGTTATCTCGTGGTGGAAATCTAACCCACCTCGATATATCGGGTAACGCACACCCTTGTTCTTCGTCCCTGTCTTTCCTTTAAGGGTAACTTACTCAACCTCCATAGGTATAGCCGGCGTCATAAGTCAACCTCCAGGGAGAGGGTGGTCTAATGGCCCTGAGTGAGCTTGAGGTGGGTGGCAGAGGAAAAGGAAAGGGAATAACGTGGAAAATGGAGGGAGTAAGGTTGGTGGAGTCGGGTTAAAAGAGCTCGACCTCGAGAATTCTGCTACCATAGGTGCCATAAGCCGCAAGTTCGTTGTATGCGGACGGAGTTTTGTTTCGAAGTTCTGCCGATGCTTATAATAATGGGCGAAATTTTACGAGTTTTGACGGAAGCGTTAAACGCTCCCACCGTCTCTGAAGCCACTAAAGTATAATTTAAGCACTGGATATATTAAGTTTCATACGCCACATGCCCTCCGTTACCCACGCGAAACGTTGCTCGTTGCAACGTCGCGTTCCGTTTTCAACGAAACAATTAACTTCCCTATTTCATGACTCGAATTCTACATTCTGCATTCCGTTTTTCCGTATATTCGTTTTCTATACACTGTACGTGATGGAACAAGATCAAACGACGAAGTCCAAGCAAATTTCATTTTCATCCCATGGCTATTAGTCATGCTCTTTATGATCAAAAAGGTAAATTAAAATATTGACTATAAAATTGGATGGTAAACTTATGCTTCTTGCAGTATAACATCTAATTCTGCCTGCGAAGATAATCTAACTTTTTGCATTTTATGATAAGTAATTTAGCGAGTCTAAAGAAAAGCATTGGTTTAAGTAGTTAATTTGGTATATAGTCAGACAATGCTCATACATACATTTTATATTTTAAACTTGTATATTTGCTGCATAAGATGAAAATTTTAATGCCAATCGGTTAATTAAAACAGCTTCAACCATATCTGGGAACAGAGATTTGCAGTCAAATATTTAAGTAGTAAAGAGTCACTGCAGTCAGACAATGCTGATATGTCCATTGTGCTAGAATACTCATACATAATACATATGTAAAATAATAATAAAGAGTTTTTACATTCTCATCAGAGAGAATGTATTATTTTGTACTAAATTTCTTGTGGAAGACTGTTATTAAATTAGTTTTCATTTGTTAAATCATTTTTCCTAATTTATTCAAACTCAATCAACCGAGGTATAGTTTATGCAGGTAGACAAAGTTTGTTATCATTTAATAATTGGATAGGAAGTCAATGGTGAGAATTATCTCAATATAAGTGTTAATAAAGAATTTTAACAAGCTTATAATTCTTTATTCAAAGCTTCTGACATATTTTCATTGCGACATTTATATTTTAATGAGATTAACGAGATTTATCAGTAATATTCTAATATTTATGAAAAGAAAAGCTTTCTATGACAACTTGGGAATTACGGAAAATATTTACTGAAAAGCAAGATGCTTGTTGCCCCAATTGCCTCATGAACGATAAAGCTCCTTGCAAATAAATTGAAACTTGAAACACTCTCAATGTAAACACATTTTCTATTTCTATTCTATTTACTTGAAATCCCTCTTCAGTTCCTTTTCGTTTACATTCAGGAAATCGGATGTTTGAATTCAAGCAACTCTCCCGCTCGTTGCAATAGACTAAAGAAGACAGTTACAGAGAGGCAAGGGATGGAGATGGAAAAAAGAGTATAACGAATACAATGTATCGCTCGGGTTGCGAATACATATTATATATTGAACTTACCTCCATAATGTTAAAGATAGAAATGATATTTCAATATTTGTCCACAAACAGACCGCTAAAAACTTCTATATCAACATCACACTTCGTCTGTATACTTCACATGTTTATGCAAACACAAACACATTCAGAAGCTCGCGATTACATTATACGGAAAATGCATCTGAAATATATACTCGTTGAAATATTTTATCATCTAATGGCAAGAGAAAGATGCGAAATATATTTCAAATCACGTTCTCATACTGAATTTATATTTGAAATACTTCGCAGAATGGGAAAAATGTAGTACACTTGGTTAAATTAACTTTTAGTTTGAAATTTCCAACCGCTGTTTAATTTAATCCATATATCTTCTTCCAAAATGAATACCAAAACATACACGTGAATGTAAACCAGCTTCTCCTATATTAATTACTTAAGGTTATTTAATTACAACATCCCAGCGCAGGGGTCTTGTAAAAGATTTTTCTCCAAAAATACTGCGCGATCTGTCATATTCTTTTATTTTCTTTTTCACCTTTCTCTCGCATGCTGCATTACTAACGAATTTACAGTGGCTCCACTCGAGGGTGCCTTAAATGTTCATATTTTGAATGATTTATACATCTCTGGTAAAGAATGGTCACATAATTATCCATTATTTATATATGGAGTGCAACTTAATATTTTTAGTAAGAGGATTAATCAATAACCCAGTATATACAATTGTATCTTTAATTACTTGATATAATCTGAATATAAAAGAATATTAAACATCGAGTTTATTATTTTTATCTATAGAACATCAGATGTTAAATATACCTAAACATAAACTGTCGGTTTCGTAAATGTTTATTTACTGCAGGATGTCCTGGCATAATATAACATCTTCGATTAAAATATCATTGTAGTCACAAAGAATGATGACAGAGAGCTCGCGTGTTAATGTTAATAATTAATCGGCCAATTAGATCGCACTATGTAACTACTTTATAGTCTCCTGTTTTCTACGAATCTTATCTATCATCATACACATAATTTTTCTCCTTCAGCACATACATAATGACAAGTAGTCATTATAGAATTTTATAAAATAATAAACTTAATGCATCCACTTTATAAATTACATTTTAATTCCTCGAAATAATTCAACTCTTATTTCTTGAATCCCTATATGAGCATACAAAGGGTATGAAGAGTATAAAGCTTTTACAGCTTTTTGCGCTCTATTTTTAAAACTCGGATGTTCTTATGTGTTTACAAACACATATCAGTCATTCTACGCATTTTCCATAAAATAAAAATCTCTTTATTTTGTGATGGCCAAGCTCTTTTCCCAACTTGCAACAATTATTTTATGCCTCAGAAAAATTCAGACGCTCTTTTAAATTTCATACTTTCCTCGTTAGCTCTTTCTGCTTTTCTCTGTGTACATCGACTTTGTTAAAATTTGAAAACTGTTGACATTTTTCATTTTACAAGAGAACCCAGAGGCAACATTTTAATCTCGTGTTTAAATTAAAAACTTTGAAATCTCTTGCTCTTTTTTTATTATTTCCATCTAATGTTTGAGATTAAGTTTTAATATTTTAAAGAATATTTTAAACATATTTTCTCGATTCTAACTAGTTTATAAATTTGTGCACTTGCATATATTCTATTCCTGTGAAAGTACTCAATTATTTTAGGAATCATTTCAACCTTTTACGAGACAGGTTGTAACCAATGGCCCTTCAGATTGAGTCGAAAGTCAGGATAACTTTTATTAAGGGGATCACGATAAAGGGTTTGGGTGTTGGGTCTCACAATAAGTGGAATTTTTCTTCCAATGAAAGAGCCCTTTGGTGTTAGAGAACCCTAACTGCGATAGGGCAAAATGCAGAAAACACTCCATCACGACTACAAGACGTAGTTGGCTCATATCGCGTGTGAGTGCGATCAGAATACATAATCGGTCCTCATCTACAATTTCTTGTAAGTTAGGCACAACGAACATGTTACTGCCTCTTGCTTCTCGCCCGTATATCCGTTTGAAC
>JAUEJJ010000017.1:4937378-4964381 GCA_032164275.1 Synergus coniferae | reverse complement strand
TGACTTTTTTTAAATAGGCTTTTTATTAAATTACATTCCGCTCCTGTACTTTGAAACCTTCTCAATATTCACGTTACGGTCAATTGCGCATGGGAATATGCTTTTTGTATGATTCAGATTTTAATTTTTTGAAATTGTAATCCAGTCGAGAACTACAATTCCAGTAGTAATGAAATAAATTCCCCGGTCCGACAAACTTGAAATTGGTGGGAAAGACAAAGACGAGCGTTTCATAAAAATCAATGCTTGCATCTAGATACTGTTTTGCACCTGGACAATTTCTTAGCATGCGTTTTGAGGGAAATTTTATATTTTTTTCACGCTGTCCACTGTGGACACATTTGATCCATGTAAGTGATAAGTATTTTTTCATCCACCATTATATCTTATTTGTGTGTTGCACCCGCGAAAATTTCTTTAAAAATCACGCACCGAAGATAAAAATTATTCACTGACGTCATTTATACTCTTCCAACGTTATTCTTAAACAAAAAAGTCAACGCAACTCTCACTTCCGTAATTTGTAGCGCACTCGTGATGATCCAGTGAAAATACGAATGAGTGAATTTCCATTCATATTTTCACAACTACTGATTGTAGAAGCGAAAAATAATCGATTTACCTTTTCCTATAGCGGATTCAACATATGGAGGTGACAGTAAGTCAATATTACCTACTAAGAGTGCAGTAGTAGCAGTTGTTTTGGTTTCTATTCTTCATTTATCTCTAACGCACTCATTGCGTTAGGTTTCGACAACTAAAGTGGATATTACTTTTATTTTTCAATCCTTTTTGTATTTCATTCTTTGAAAAAAGTTGCACTTACTTCGGCATTTTGGTTTGAGGGTATTTCATCTTATCACATTACTAATAGAGTTATATCAAGAATTTGCAATAGGGGAATATTCTGGAAATTTTTAAAAATTGATCGAATTTAAATTAAATGAACTCTACTTTTTTAGATCATCTCAACTAGGAAGATTAAAATTTTTAATCGCTCACACTTTGCTTAGAATATTCATAAACTTTCAAACAACAGAATATTCTCCCTTTAGAACTCTAGTCACCATTCTGCACCTCTTTTTATCTTTTATTTTGTATGTAGGACGATTTAGCATCGAAATGAAATAATTTCACTATTTCGAATACTCCTGATGGTTGCGTTTGTTTTAGAACCTGGTACGGCACCACGAAAGGTTCAAGCCCGCCCTCTGAGTTCCAGTACTATGGTTATTCAATGGGAAGAACCCGAAACTCCGAATGGTCAAGTAACAGTAAGTAGTTACAACTTGTTGCGTCATTTCAATTGAAAATTTCCAACCTTTGTCTACAACTTGTTCTGGAATCAAATTCATTACTTCATTTTCTTGTTATCCCAGGGTTACAAGGTGTATTACACGACAGATCCTAATCAACCAATGGCGTCGTGGCAATCGCAAATGGTAGATAATAGCCAGCTAACCACCATCTCGGATCTAACGCCTCACACAATTTACACAATCACAGTTCAGGCGATTACTAGCGTTGGCCCTGGACCTGTTAGTCCCCCAATTAAAATAAAAACGCAACAAGGGGTACCAAGTCAGCCAGAAAATTTACAGGCAGTGGACATTGGGGAGACCAAGGTTACGCTCCAATGGGACAAGCCTGCTCATAGCGCCGAAAATATTCTCAACTATGAGCTATATTGGAATGATACTTACGCACATGTAAGATCATCCTATCATAAAAGATTGGTTGCGATTGTATCGAAAATAGTTTCTCAGAATCTCGAAATTTGAAGTCATATTCTGCCAATTGATTTTAAGACATCTTACAGAAATTTTAAAAGAATTCATAAGGGCTTCAAAATTTTCAAATAATTAAAAATTTGTATGAACTATTTCAACTATTTCAATTTGAGATGTAATTTTGATAGTTTTAATCTTTATTAGCTTCTAACAATAACTAATCTTCCTTTGACCATCAGGAAAAACATCATCGTCGGATTCCTGTGACGGAAAACTACACCCTGACTGGATTGTATCCAAACACTTTGTACTACGTTTGGCTAGCAGCTCGCACTCAAAGGGGAGAAGGAGCAACAACAACACCCTATCCGGTTCGGACAAAGCAGTTTGGTAAGCAGAAAACAAGAAAACGAAAAACAGTGAAAAAAAAGTTCATGCAGCGAGGAGTGCCAGAAGTGCGAGGATCCTGATTTTCCATGATTGAATAATTATCGATTGATTGGTTATAAATCGATTTTTTTTCTCTCCACGGAGAATCGAGGATCCCGACGGCACAGCAGGTAGGAGATGCCGTAGCGCTAGACGCTCCTGCTAGTAGAGTAAGCTATATTTCAGTAAAAAAAAAGAACCTTCCAGAAGTCACTAACCGTGAAGATTAAATATGAAAATCTTTTTTAAAAGTAAAGAAAACTCAATTTTGTCGTCAACGAATCAGTTCGTTGAAACGTGTGGGAGAGTGAGAATGACTGCATGCACTGCAAAAGAAAAATCGTTTTTGGATGCCACTTTATATATACATATATATCTATATATACGTACTTATCATACATATAACTTGCACTAAGCACTGCATCGATATATGTGTGCATTTTGGGCACCTTTTTTTTTATTCTAAATAATCTATAGTTTACGTTTGGTTCTATCGTCTCCTCGAGCGATTTTACCTGTTTTTCGCTCGAAAGTAATTAATTTTGGCGAACCAGAGCCACAGCGTGACTGTCTAATCACGTGTTTTTTTTTACTGTTCAAGGATGAATTCTTAATTTTCACCTTTTGAACTACATTATTTTGTCCCTGCAGCCACCTCTCATCGATCAACTCAATGAAACTGTCTCGAATTTAAATAGAATCGCTACAATTTCTTTTCTATGTACCACGTCTGAATTATAGACGTCTCTATTGTGCAATATGTAGCTCGTTACAACTTGAAAATAACGTATGCGTTTGTTGTTTCAAAAGTAAGATATCATTTTTCCAACGCTTGGCTTTTATAAACAGATTTTTATTGTACTTTTCATTTAAATTTTAAATTAAAAACATAAGTTGAAAAGGGAGATTTCACGTCTCATTATTTGTATTAATTTAATCTTTTTATCTAGACAAGTACACGATCAACAAATCTTCTATCAGAACCTTAAAAGTTTAGTTTGAGCAAAAGTATTCAACAATAATGTTATCTAAATGATGAAACGACATTATAGATTCAATTTATCTTCGATAAAGAATCAGAGAATCGTTGGTGGGTGGCTGAGATAATCCTGTACAGAGCCCTTTTTTTGTTTTCCCCTCCTATAATTGAGTGTTATGCAGTACCCGGGGCTCCGCCTCAGAATGTAAGTGGAAATGCAGTCAGCCCAACATCCATATTGGTAACATGGGATCCTCCACCTGCGGACCGCTCCAATGGAAATATCGCTTACTACAAACTGCAAGTCGTCGAGAGCGGACGCTCTGATTCGGAAGCCAAGGTTATCAAACTAAACGGCACAAGATTCGTGTTGGATGAGCTGAAAAAATGGACTGAGTATCGGATCTGGGTAGTTGCCGGGACCAGCGTAGGTGACGGACCTCCCAGTTATCCGTTGACTGTCAGAACTCACGAGGATGGTATGTATCAGACTTGACGAAAATCTTTTTATGACCAACAACGCCTGCAAGGAGTATGGCGTGAGGAATGCGTTGTACAACCGAATGACTTATCGGATCGATTTTTCTCAAAGGACGAAAAATGCGTTTAACGTTTACATTCTCGCTTTTTTTTTAATTTTTATTTTTCAAATCCGGGGCCATGAGTAAATCTCGAATCACATGACTTGTACAGTGCACATCTAAAATCGCTTTCAGAAAAGTTCGTTCGACTCTTTTCGCACTTCTCAGACCGCTCTTTGCAGGTGGCAAAAGACATGCGACGGCTAAATTCGTACGATGTCTCTTTTATCAAAGAGCCAAAAATATAAAAGCCCGCCAAAAATCCGCGTTTCCAGTGCGAGATGCGCCAACAATTCTGACGACTTTAATTATATTTTCGATTTCAGATTCCACTTACTCTTCTACCTCTTTCCCTTCAATCTCAAACTTACCAAACACAATCCTATTTTCTGTTCATTCTTTCTTCTCTCTGTATCGTTTACTCCACTTCAATAATATATATCTTACATATATTTTCTCTTGAGGGTACTCTTTTCATAGTTGATAAATAACAAATAAAAACACATCTTTCATATTTAAAATATATTTCGAGAATCTGACTTTTTTTCTATGATCAATTTTCTCCTCGCGAAATTTTTGTGAATTTGACCCCTTGATATAAAGCAACTAGCCTTGCCCTTTTTTGGCTGGCAAAATTTTATATTTTTGGAATTTTTGCGTCAAAATTCATGTTCTTGTCCCCCTTTGTGCCCCCAGGATTTTTTCCAGGTATACGCAGCCACGGATTTTTTGGACCGCTGATAAATAATTTTGAAGTCAGCGAGAAAACAAAGTTTTTCAAATGTCTTTTCAGGGCTTAATCTTTTTTGACACTAGTTTTTTGTGCCATTACTGGAATAGACTTTGACACATTAATAATACCTAATACTCACCCAAATATTTTTGTCTTTTCTTAAAGCATTTGCAGGAGGATGATCCAGGTTTAAAAAACAGCTAGTTTTTAAGATAATTTACACTACGTACTAACTATCTAATAATATGTATTCACATAATCTATGTTTCTTTCGGATGGTTAACGTGATTCAGTAAAATTACTTCCTTTCGTTAATAGTTTATTTACTCACTTTTGCCACGTCTCATGAAAATAGAAGGAGCAGCAGGCTGTCAAACTTCCTGTTTGTTTTTATTTTCCACTTCTACCCAGAAACTTCTGAACAACTCGTGAAAAAAATTTCATGTTAGAACAAAAACAGAATGTTGGGTCAAAAGTTTCGGAAGACGAAAGTATTAACTACACAGAAGAATGACAGCTAGCAATTCCATTTGATACGCTTATATATATTTAGTATTACACGCGAATGTATTTTACACACAAAAATATATATAAACGCACTTAAATCTTTTTCCCTATATATATTCTATATATATTTCTATATCTCTGATATAAGGCTCTTCTGTCTTTAGTTGAGATTTAGTTCTATTGTTTGCACATGTTTAGAGCATGCATTCGTTTGTTTAAGATCCCAAAGTTCACCAGCATCCAATTTTAAATTTCCTTTCAAAACCGTCCACATACCCTTATTCTTCCCCCGACTTTCCTCTTACCTACCCACCACTCAACTCTGCCGAGTCTGATAACCACTCATTTTTCAATAATTCCCTTATCCAATGAATGGCATGCTGATGCATGGGGTACTTTATTTTTACCGAAAAATATCCTCGAATTTCCCGCATTTTCCCTCAAAAGACATTTCTCTGAATTTTCAGATATATTTCTAGGATTCAAATATATTTTTGAAAGGCTTCCAGAGAATCCCGATATTCAGAAAAATGCTCTTCAATCGCACGATCTATAACCATACAAAACATTCCTATTTTTGAAAGTATCCTCTATCCTCTAATAGAAAAAATATTTAATTCTTCTATCAAATACTTTTTCTGTTAACTCAAACTGTCGCATCTACACCACTGATCAGAATTGTGAATTCACCTGTTCTTCGATGATTGTTTAAGTTCTATAAATTTATTTACATCAAAGATTACATTTTTTCTTTTAAGTATAATAAGTTAATATCTTCTGAACTAGCTGTGAATTCGATCTCGGGTGTTCCATTTAACTATCTTGCTTCCTCATTATGATGAAATTGCAAATTCATTTGCTTCCTCATAGAGGAAGCATCAACCATTGTTTTCTCGAAGCAAAACATCTTGCATCAAATTTCAATTATACTAGTATTACCTTAGTTGACAAATATCTAATATCAAAATTCTAATCAATTAATATAATTTCTTTAATTTAAAAAGTTATAATTGAAAAATCAATTTATCAAATTTATAAATAACCATAACTTTTTTACTTCCTAATGAAATGTATTAAATTTATAGGTCAATTGAATCGTCTGGAAGCAAGGAATCTTTCTTCCCTTTACATAAGCTTTGAATTTTAATTATTTGAGAACTTATAGTCGAAAAATCAATTTTACGAAAACTTCAAAGAAAAAATTTAATTTTTGGTGTAATTCAATTTAAGAGGACTTATACGATCATCGGAAAACAGGTAAACACACAATAATTGTGACCGGTAGTGTACATTTTATTTTTTTAAATTGATTGATTTTTGCAGTTAACTTTAACTAAAAAAATAAAAATTTCTGAATTATTCGAGCATATTTAAACCCAAAGACAGAGTGTTAAACCACAATCTTCTTAATTTCAGTAAATGTTGGTTTTCGACATAAAGTACGAATTTTGTATACTACATTGATTTACATCTCTTTATTATTTTACATATCCTTTACTTTCCTTATGATCCCTCAAACAGACTCGGTAAAGCGAAGTGGTACAACAAAAAGTACTGCTAAAAGCACCCTATCGTGTAAGCTCGCACTTTATGAAGCTCAAGCAATTTTTCAACATAAGCGAACGTACGCGCACCGCAATTATGGTATTTTTTCGGGCACAATCGCACCGCATACACGCATACGTATTTTTCATAGCATAAATATGTTTCCATACTGTTCCATTGAAAAATTATAAAATTTTTGGAAAAAATGATCTCAAAAAATTTTATTTTTATAATATTTCTATAACATTTGAGTCACTTCTCCTCAGTAATCAAAATTGAGTTTAAAGTTTTGAATTTTTGTGTATGGATATATTTATGCGTTTGAAAACGTTTTGCTTGTATGATAAGAATAATAATCACGAGTTAAAAAGCACATTTAAATATTGTGCCAAGCACCAGCACTAAGAGCACCCTACAAGCATCCCACTGTCGACTGCCATGCGACTTATGTCTCGGAATGTCGTGACCTTGAATCTCAAAAATTTCACGTAGAAAATAGCCGATGCACTTTGAGATCACGACTAGGCGAGACTGGTGTGAATGCACGTATGAATGCTTTAGTAAAAGGAAAAAATAGGAAGGAATACTTTGCTTCAAATCGGCTTAGGCAGCAAAGTACAAATATATATTTTTTTAAATCTCAATGACAAGAAAAAGGAATTCATTAGTTGATTTTCATTTGTTTCAAATGCAATTGTAATACTTAAATTTTATCGTTCAGTACACTTTCTGCATTAAAATATAAATAATACTTAGGATCAGGAACTGGTAAAATAAATCAGGGATCCGAAAGTTGGATTGAAATCATTGTTTTTAACCGGCAACGAAAGTTTCGCAAGACAACATATTTTTGCAGAAAAATAAAAATCACGAATGTGAAAAAATACAAAAAAATGATTTCCGAAAATTAAATTAAATTTTCAGTAATTACTTTTTCGGCATTTTTGCACATTCGGAATTTTGATTTTTCGGCAAAAAGATGTCCCAGTTTCGTTCGGATTCTTGGAATAGATCAAATGTGTTATAATTATAAAATTATTCAATATTTTGCACAATTATAAAAACGATTATTAAATATTTCTTGATTCTACAATATCTGAAGAAATGAATTCTAATTATCATAATGGATTCTTTTTCCCTCTGAAGGCAATAAAAAAGCAAATCTTAAGGTTTGAAAGAAATTTTTCTGCCTTTCGTATTGTCTGAGATTCCATCGAATGAAATCTCTTGCCGCACAAGTTAATGGTATTATTGAACTGAATTTCCGGTAGAATGTTCAGTTACGAAGTTTGGAATGACAATGAATATTGTTCAAATTGAAGATTATTGTATTTAGCACGTAGTACCATTAATGCAATAAATGTGCTGGCGAGAGAGGAAGGAATGCAAGGCGACTAATTTGATTCATTTGAATACCAATATCCAACGAAAGTGCCGATCTGATTTGTGTCAGTTTCTGGATCGTGCTCTGAAATCCAGACTCATGCAGCACACTTTAAACGCCAAGGTATAAAGGAAAAAGAGTCTAGACCAACGACGGTGTTCAGCCTTCGTAAGTAAAGTCCTGGGCAAGTTAAATTGCTCTGGTGGTATTCCCAAATGGTTGGTACAATCAATTTCTCAACAACTTTACAAAACTAAAAAAAAGAAACTATGCAATTTTGTAGATGAAGAATTTTTCACAAAAAGTATCTGATTCAAAGTTTTTTCATTAATTTCGCCAGAGTAATAATAGCAGATCAATGCAAACTGTTTTATTGGAAATCTAGAGGAATTACTATCAATTTGTCCAATATCATTTTGTACATATCTTCAACACCTGAAGTTCAAAAGAAAATCAATATTTTCTATTTTATTTTTAACCCACACTGTTACCTTTATAAAATAAAATAAAAATTGTTTCTTCTTGATGAACCTCAGGTATTTCAAATTTTGCACCTAGAATTTGTGAATTGAAAGTTACAGTTTGTCACACCGACAATTTTGTAGTAATGTAACATACACTTTTTTACAATTTTGCCTAATACCATTAGCCGTTTGCATGGGAATCGACTTTTTGTTCGATTTTTGTCTGTAATCTATCGTATTGACTCGATATTTAATGCCTTCGTATTGTCAGAACAGCATATCTATGGTTCTCATTTATTACATTATATATATTATATATATACTACACATAGAATTTGTATGGTATTTTTCAGTTGAATTCTCAGTCATGAATTTTGAGATCAAGCAACGTTTCATGTAGATACAAATTTTGAAAGTCTTGTCGGACATTTTCATTGAGTTCCTGTTTTCGAGTGTTTGGCAAAGTAAGCGCATGGTATCTCCCTTTATCCCTTAGTTGTCATTGTAGCTCCATAATCGGTAGGCTAGCTCACGCGTTTCCGGGGATGGGCACACAATCCAGATTAGCAACTGGCTCATTCAATGACCATGTTTCAGTAATTTCTCATTGTAATTCAATCTCTCTCTCATTTGTTACAGCAGTGGTGAGTTATGACATAAATATAACACATTCATGTACCATGAAAGGGGAGTCGAACATCATGAATTCGGGAGCTGGTATCAATATATCAATATCTAAATGGTACCTGCTGGAATATAGAAAACATATTTTTAAACTAACAGGTTCTACCTATCAATTTACAAAAAATCTACAGATTTTTAGAAACTCATTTCAGGGTGTTTTGGATTCAAGTTCTCACCTCAAAATTCAACTTCCTCATTTTAGTCAAGAAATATTAGAAATATAAATCTTTTCGCTCTGTTGATGAACTCTTTCTCGAAATAAACATATCTTAAATAGAGCAAAAAAATGTTTCCTTTAAATATTTTATTTTAGTGTCAAAAACTCTTCTGTATTCTAATATTTATTGAGTAAAATGAGGAAGTCGAATTTTGAGATTGGAATCTGAATCCAACGCCCTCAATCACGTTAATTTTGACAAGGGACGATTTTGCATGATTTACGCGTTATAAAAAACGAAAACATACAGACGTCGTATATTAAGTTAAAAAGTCGCCAAATAAATTTCATTATTTTTGTACTTGTAATACAATTATATAGCTGCCCCCATAATTTAAAAATAATTCTGTTTATAAAAGATTTTTTGTTTGCCCGTCCCCCAAAACGCGTACGATTTTGAAATCGCGGCGGTCCGCGTATTTTTGACTTTTATTTGTTGGTTGGTTGAGTGTGTAAGAACGAGAGACACCTTTTAACCAAAATAATTCCCCCGGCTCTTTCTTGCGGTGACTTTTTCGGAATAGCGTGTAAAGATTTTTTTGCAAATGCTCCGTCGGGTGATTTTTTACAACAACACAAAAGCGCGAGTTTTTTCACGAATGACCTTTCACGAACGTAGTTTACCTATATTTGTTGTCCTCTTATATTTTCTCTTATGGATTTATTTCCTTTTTTATCCAAAATCATTTTCTTAGGTCTTTCCCTTTGGAGATGTTTCGTATCGCCGAGAAAGGAAAATAAAATAAATTATCAGAAAATAAAATGAGCTACATCCAGAGAAATATCTTTTATAGCCAATAAAATCTCTTTTTGTATTAAATGATATTTGTTTCATTCTAAAAGAATTTATCTTTGAAGAAGAGAAATTTGTTCTGACTATGGTTCGAAATCATTAAAATTAAAAGAAAATGAAAAGAAATGAAATTTCTTTCTTTTGCGATACGAGACAGGTGGACATTAGCCCTTATTAGTTTCTTTATATTTGGAAGTAGTGATTGCGCATGCCAAAAATATTCTCACGTCTCCCGCCTCTCTGCGACCAACCGCAACCGAGGATCGAGCGAAAAACGACCGTATCAGAGAATTAATTAATTATTTAGCCTCCACCGGCTATAAATAATAATTATTGTCCATGCATGAATGGGAGGGAGAGAAAGCTTGCATGCAAGGGTAAATGGGGACAGCGAGATAGCGAGAAAGAAAGAGACAGAGGACCCGTTATTGACCTTTACGACAATCAGTAGATGCTATTCATTGAATTGCCATTAATTAAGATTTTTAATCTTACTCTTACATTCTTGTACGTGCGAAGTTGACACGATTTTTTATGAATTTTTTCCCACTTTTTTGGCGACTTTTGGGGCGCAGCTGCTGAAAGTGAGTATTCTCTCCATAGACAACAAACCAAAGAAATTCTCGTCATAAACTCAACTATTAATTGTATTCTTATTTCATATTTTTCTCTGATCAAGTTCTTTCCAATACGAACACTATGGGAAACGCGTCGCTAGTATATCATTTTGTTACATATATATTTTTTTTTTCATAAAGCAGGCAAATCGCTATGATGGGTGTTTTTTTATTTTGTAGAACAGTGTTTTTTACGGTTGTACACAGTTTGATACCTTTATGCGCCAGGCGTGTGATATTTTATTTCTATTTCAATTTGCATTCTCTACCCTACTGTAAAATTTAGCTTCAAAATTAAATGTAATTTCTTATCATCATATTTTAAAGCTAGTCATATTCGAGTAATTTTGAAATTATTCATTTTTAGCAAATTTGATGTAGATCTGAATATCTAAGAATTAATTCAAAACATTCAAAAAAGAATGAGTTGCTCGTGACTAGAATACAAATTAATTTAGTTAAAGATATATAAGCAGAATATATCGATAGAACTATTTTTAAAAGACATGTTGATTTTTTACAGTAGGGTTTTATTTCACAAGAAGCGAAATTTTAGTAGCAGCTGTAATTATCTTTTTCCTCGAACGTAGATAGGCAGTGTTGAATTTTTATTTCTTATACAGATCTCTACATGTTGCAAATTTTATTTCAACGATTTTGACACGCGATTAATTTTTGTACGTCGGATACTGGACTGTCCATGACACATGTATGCCATTAATTTTGAGTAATTTTTGATGTCAGCCTCCGCTTTTGTAAATATGCGGAATAGAAATTTTATTTATATATCCACACTCTTTTTGAAATCACAAGCCCTTTTAAGCACAATTTTTGAATCGTTAATGATAACGGCGATTTGTATGTTGCTTTTGGTTTGAAGCACAGCTTTTTATTCCTTTTTCCTGGACACTTGTAGATAATCAATTTTATAATTCATCATGGACTCTCCAATAATACCGCCCTTATTGTTCAGCCTTCTGCGTTTTTTTATAAAAGACGCGACGATATCTCAAAAATGAGAAATAAATTAAAATAAAAAAAATTATTGGTATTCAAATGGAGAATATTTCGTGATAGGGATGTAGAGTGTGGCGTAAAACGTTTCTTGTCATCGTGTAAACGTTTTAGTAGTGAATTGTGTGACTGATGATTGCTTCTTTTCTTTATTTTATTTTCTGCAATTCTTTTTTCTGACTTAATTTATTTTTCTTATTACCTTAATTAATTTTTTTTGCAGCTATCACCCACAACTTTTTCTATAGATGTAATAAAACTGAATTGAAATAGTACTTTGTTGACTCTAAATTCAATTTAATTCCATCCTATAGAAAATCTTTTTCATTTATACTTTTTGCGGGAAACGTGTGAATAAATGGAAATTGATTATTTTCAACTTTCAATTCTTTTATAGATAATTTAAGTTTATTTTATATAATTTAAGTTTTCTATTTTCAGAATTTTTTCCTTATTTTTCAGCACAACGATCGAGATTTTAGCACTTTAATTTTTCCCACCTTGTATAAACGAGTATGTATGTGTGGCTGTATGATTGTATGTGTGAGTAGCAAAGGGTAGAATTAAAGGGTGCAAACTAACATTCAGTTACGTTACAGTGCCGGGAGATCCTCAGGAGGTCAGAGCGACACCCATCAATTCTTCAGCCATCCATGTAGAATGGAAGCCACCGAAATCAAAAGATCAAAACGGTGTCATACGAGGGTACCACATTCATATACAAGAAGTTAGTGAGAAGGTCCGTAGAATTGAGAATAATCCAATGGTTTGGAAAGAATGCAGAAAATTCGACTAATTTTCACTAATGAGATTTATTTTGTTTTTTAATTAAGAATAAGGATCTTCTAAATGAACCGATGCAAGTCAGCATTCAAGAACAGAATGTTTTGGAGGCGAATATTACGGGTCTTCAACCAGATACAAAGTACACGATACAAGTGGCTGCTTTAACAAGAAAAGGAGATGGAAATCGTTCAACTCCAGTAGAAATTAAGACTCCTGGTGGTGTTCCCCACAAACCTGTACTTAAAATAAAGTTAGTTTCAAATCAAGTTTTCCCTATTCCCTCATCTTATCTCTTCTAATCAAAGTATATCTTTTATCAGGGTTACTCACAGGGATGATCCAACGACTCTAGAACTAAGCTGGGATGAACCAACAGAAACTTATGGAGATCTGGTGAATTACAGAGTGAGATATGGAATAAAGAGTCAAATTCTAAAAGAAGAAATTGTCTCTGCTGATCAGCTGAACTACAAAATTACTGATCTTAGTAAGCATAATTACTATAAATACTATAAATTAATCTTTCACATTGTTCAATTTAAAACCTCTTCTTTTAATTTTACAGTTGAACGAGGCGTTGAATACGAGTTCCGAGTCGCTGGCAAGAATCACATCGGATTCGGTCAGGAGGCTGTGCAGTACTGGTCCAGTCCAGAAAGTGAACCTACGGGACCACCCACAAAATTATCCTACCACTTCCAAACACCTGAAATAGTCTGTGTCACCTGGGACCAACCTCTTCGACATCAGAGAAATGGCCAAATTATTCGGTACGACGTTCAATTCCACAAAAAGAACGACCACAGTACAATCATTGAGCGAAATACGACCAAGACGCGAGCTGTATTTACGAATTTGGAAGAAAATACAGAGTACGTTTTTCATGTTCGAGCCCACACGCAACGAGGTATTGGACCATTCTCCGAAAAAATAACCATCGTCACAGATAAGGACATTGGAAGAGCTCCCATGAATGTGAAAGCTGTCGCCACGTCTGAATCTACTGCCGAAGTTTGGTGGGAACCAGTCCCCAGTCGTGGAAAGATAATCGGATATCAAATTTTTTACACTATGACTGCTGTTGAAGACCTTGACGAATGGAAGCAAAAATCAGTTGGTTTAACAGAGTCGGCTGATTTGGTGAATTTAGAAAAATATGCACAATACGCTGTCGCTGTGGCTCCCCGTTATAAAACAGAACATAGCTATCGATTTGGTCGACTTAGCGATAAGGTAACTGTTACAATAAAACCCGAAGATGTACCCTTAGATTTAAGAGCACCTGAAACTTCGACTCATTCGATGAGTCTTTCCTGGAAACCGCCCATAAGACTGAACCCTGATAACTACAAAATTTCGTACGATGCCGTTAAAGTTTTTGTTGACTCTCAAGGACAAGGTCGTACGCAAATAATACCCCGTAAAGAAGTTTTGCTCGATCATCGAGAAACCATGGTGACTATTGATGAACTGCAACCTTTTACGACTTATAATGTAAATGTCACTGCGATTCCTCCTGATAGATCTTATAGACCTCCTGCAAGAATAACTGTCACGACACAAATGGCAGCACCCAAGCCTATGGTCAAACCGGACTTTTATGGCGTTCTCAATGATGAGATACAAGTGATACTGCCTTCGGCTTCGGAAGAGTATGGACCCATTTCTCATTCTTATTTAGTTGTGGTGCCGGAAGATACGTCTTTATTGATCACGGAACCAGACGCTTTGACTGAAGATATGATTACTGGAAAGGGTGTAAAGGATAAAGATAACGCGCCTTACATCGCTGCTAAATTCCCGCAACGATCTACTCCGTATACTTTTTATTTGGGAAATGGAGATGTGTATGATGGGTATGAAAATAAGAAATTGGATAAGAATAAGCGATACAGAGTATTTGTACGAGCTGTTGTCGACACTCCGAGAAGGGTACGTACAAAATTTAGAGATTGTTTTTATTTCTTGATACAGTTTCTTAAAGATGTGTTTCATTTTTTACAGCATCTCTATACTTCTTCACCATTCTCGGAGTACTTGTCCTTGAACATGAGAAAAGTTCCTCCTGGTGATCCTCCGCGTCGTCCCTCCAATGTAGATAATCCTGGCGAAGGAAATCCAGAAGTTTCGGTTAAAACTAGTGGTCAAGAGCCAGGAATGGTGTGGGTTGTTGGTCCAGTTATTGCAGCTATGCTAGGCTGCGTATTTTTAGTGTTGTTCTTCGTTGTTAAACAGTAAGTATAAGCTTTTCAGAAAGCTTTGTCTCTATCTGTCTCTATACTAGCAAAAAACCCGGCGTTACTTGCGATTTTAAAAGATTTTAAATTTCTTTAAAAAATTCCAATTGGGTTTTAAAGTATTTAAAGTATTTAAAGGATTTAAATATATTTTTTTTAAATTGTCATGACATGATTTTATCCATTTTATATCCATATTATACTTTATACATTTTAATTGAAAGCATTTAATACATCACTTTTGAATTCTTTTAGTCGAAGACAGCCTTGCAAGGCACCGGATCAGGCAGCGGTTACTCGTCCCCTGATGGCAGCTGACATAAGTTCGAATCCTGCACCATCGGATCCAGTCGAAATGCGACGACTAAATTTCCAAACCCCTGGAATGATCTCACACCCTCCAATTCCGATAAGCGAACTAGGCAATCATATCGAACGTTTGAAAGCAAACGACAATCTGAAATTCTCTCAAGAATACGAATCCATTGAGCCTGGCCAGCAATTCACCTGGGATCACTCGAACATGGAAGTCAACACTTCCAAAAATCGTTACGCAAACGTAATCGCTTACGATCATTCCAGAGTTATTCTTCAAACCATTGATGGAATTCCTGGCTCTGACTACATCAACGCGAATTACTGCGACGGCTACCGTAAGCAAAACGCTTACGTTGCGACGCAAGGACCTCTTCAGGAAACTTTCGCAGATTTCTGGAGAATGTGTTGGGAACTGCGATCCAGTACGATCGTTATGATGACGAAACTTGAAGAGAGAACTCGAATCAAATGCGATCAGTACTGGCCAACTAGAGGGGCCGAAACTTATGGACAAATGACGGTGTCAATTAGTGATGTACAAGAGCTAGCGACTTACTGCATTAGAACTTTCCAAGTTTGCAGAACCGGGTATTCAGAGCGGCGAGAAATAAAGCAATTACAATTCACTGCCTGGCCGGATCACGGAGTTCCCGAACATCCGGCCCCCTTCCTTCAATTTCTACGTAGAGTTAAAGCACTCAATCCTACTGACAGTGGTCCACTGGTAGTGCACTGCAGCGCAGGTGTCGGGCGCACTGGATGTTTCATAGTCATAGATTCCATGTTGGAGAGAATTAAGCATGAGAAGATGATTGACATTTATGGGCACGTAACATGCCTCCGAGCTCAGAGGAACTATATGGTGCAGACTGAGGATCAGTATATCTTCATTCATGACGCATTATTGGAAGCAGTAATCTGTGGCAGCACGGAAGTACCTGCTAGGAATTTACATTCCCATATTCAGAAACTCATGCAGCCTGAAATAGACATCATCACAGGAATGGAGCTTGAATTTAAGAAGCTGTCAAACATTAAGGCTGACTCAACGAGATTTATATCGGCAAATCTTCCATGCAATAAGCACAAAAATCGACTAGTCCACATCTTGCCTTATGAGTGCACCAGAGTTTGCTTACAGCCGCAGCGAAATATCGAGGGATCTGATTATATTAATGCTAGTCTTATCGATGGATATCGTTACCGCAGTGCTTATATTGCGACTCAGGGTCCACTGAAAGATACCACTGATGATTTTTGGCGAATGCTCTGGGAGCATAATTCGACTATTGTTGTCATGCTCACTAAGTTGAAGGAAATGGGTAGAGAAAAGTGCCACCAGTACTGGCCGTCCGATCGATCTATTAGATATCAGTGTTTTGTTGTAGATCCTATTGCCGAATACAACATGCCACAATATATTTTACGAGAGTTTAAGGTCACAGATGCGAGGGATGGGGCGAGTCGCACTGTGAGACAGTTCCAGTTTATTGACTGGCCAGAGCAAGGTGTTCCGAAATCAGGAGATGGATTTATCGATTTTATTGGGCAAGTTCACAAAACAAAGGAACAGTTTGGTCAGGATGGTCCGATCACTGTACACTGCAGTGCTGGTGTTGGTAGGACTGGAGTTTTTATTACACTCAGCATCGTTTTGGAACGAATGCAGTACGAAGGAGTTGTTGACATTTTCCAAACTGTCAGAATATTACGCACACAGCGTCCAGCGATGGTTCAAACAGAGGTAAATAACATTCGCTTAAATTTTATTTTATACTACGCGATAATGGATGTACAAAATGATTTGCTATATGATGAAACTATAATATTTTTTCAGGACCAGTATCAGTTTTGCTATCGAGCCAGTTTGGAATATTTAGGTTCTTTCGATCATTACGCCAACTGACAAGCGGAAATTCGCGAGACCAGGGAGGTGCCAAGAGATCGAGTGGAAAGAAGAAACTATAACACTGGAGAGAGAGCAAAAGTACGACGAGTTTAATTTCCTAAGACATTCGGCACCTATGATTTTACTCATAGGATAAAGCCAGTCAATATTGTGTAGGAAAACGTAAAGTAGTATTCATTTTTGGAATTCAAAAATATCGTTATCGATTCCTCTAAGCAAGAAACGATGACTGTCGAAGTTACGAACAAAGTAAGTAGGTTTAAAGGAAGTGAAGGAATTGAGAAGCAGCTGGATAATTAATAATGTCTCCCAAAATGCAAGTTTCAAAACCACAAACTCGAGTGAAATCGTTCAAGGCAAATATGTTCACTTGACTCCCAGTGTCGTAAGCGAAAAACTTTCGTCGAAATACAAGATTTTTAGGAATATTTGAGTAACGAAGAAAATAGTGGAAGATTCTCCGTCTCAATTTCGTGATTTTGTTTGATAAAATTTGGTAATAATGACGTTTAGGTTGAGTGATTTAGACAAAAGCGTAACATTCGGTTACACTAAACATATCTGACAACGTGCATACTGATGACTTCAATTTACACTTTTCTAATTTACACTTTTGGAACTCCTTTAAAATCTATTCTACCTAGTTAGACTTTTTAAAGTAGGAGAGCGAATTTAATAATATGAATATTTCTCTTCTCAAAACTCGGATATCGTAAAGGGCTTTTGCGTGTAGATGTCCAAACAATATTGAAGATCCGAAGTCTCTAAATTAAAATATTTAAGCTTTTTCGAGCTTCGAACCTTCCAATATTATTTTTCAATCAGAGGTCTTAGCCCTAGCTCTTCGTGTCCTTTTCATATACTGTTTTATAAGACAACAATCATTGGCACTGATCAACTCTAAATACTCAATACAGGTGTGTGCTTCCTTCATTAACGACTGTCTAGGTAAAAAAAACATGACGCAGTCTGTTGACATTTTATACAATGTACAGTCATCATATACCTCTAGAAATTATTACATGGTTGAACTTGTAAAGAAACAAAAAAAAATATTAAGAAACAAGTCAAGAGCTTCGCATCAAAGCTCAATTACTACATATGTTGAACTATTGAATCAACAAAGAACGAAAAAAGACAGGAACCTTTCCACTGACAAGAAAATGGACATACTGCCAAACTGACAACTGTTAAAGCCATATCCAATGTGCACGATAGGAAACTTCTCAATACCTACTATTATTTTACATAGAGCGTAAATAAATCTATTAAGCTTAGTTTAAGAAATGCCATTAGGAATGTGAAACTGAATTATGAGAGAAAGAAATAGATGCATATACGAATGATATTGAATGTGTGAATAGTAGTTTATACATATAGAGATACTGGATGTTGAAATCACGTACTGTTGACCTGTGCCCTCAAAAATCGCATGTACAAAGTCACACATCATCTCTTATATTTTTTTTATATTTACTTTAGTTTGTTATGTTATTTTCCTTTATATATTTGAAGGATGTTTTTATATTTTCCTTCTATTACGACTTCCACTGTTAGTGTACAATAATGTCCCCTTGCTTATGAAAAGCAATGGTGTAACTCGTATTTTTACGCCAAATAAATACCAGAAACGTAAAAAATACATGAATCTAAAGAATTTTGTCTAATAGTGTAAGTATTTGAGATATACTCTAGTTAAACTTTGTACATTATTCTTCGGTCTGTAATGACAATAAGCTCGCGCTTATTTTACGAGTACATATTGTATCGTATTGTACATTTCTTTCATAACTATTCATAAAATGCGAAAGGTACAAACTGCCTCGACTGTGTATAGAGTTTCATTATAACTATAAAGTGACAAGAGCAATAAGATAATTTTTTTAGTTTTTGGCATTTATTTGGCGCAGCTTACACCACTATCCAACATTTTTAAGACACTATAGTATGACATTATAGTATGTAATGTAGTGTTTATTTAAATCTTTATTTTTTGACTGTAATGTTTAATCATTCCATTATTTTTTTCAAAGAATACAAAAAGGGCCAGGAGTTTACAATTGTGTGTAAATAAAAGCACCATCTGTCATTAACAGCATTATACATATATATAAGAAATAATATATATATAGATATATATTATTATAAATATTATTCTGAAGAGAGCGAAACGATTAGTGGCATGTGAATATTTTCCATGCTGTCGGTGATCAAGTACATTTTATTTATCTATTCACGATCCCAGATTTTACTTAAAAATGTTGCATATACGTTTTATGCTTTGTAAGATTGCCTTTTTTATACACTTTTACAAACCAACTACATACTACTATGTATTTTTAGACCCTTTAGTTTTTAGCTGAGGGAATAGTTTTAAATTTTTATTTTATTTCATTGACTCGTTGTGTTTAAATTTGACTGAACAGACAGTAGATCGAATACCACTCAAAATCCTGCATTTATTATTTTTCTATTACAATTTTAATTACATTTTATTTACCAGAACGGAATACAAAATACGAATTACTGTACTTAGGTTTAAAGTAGTAATTTTTATATCCGTCTTTAGCTACGTAAATTATTTGTCTCGTTTTTGTAATTAAGTCATCGTACTTGAAAATTGTATATAAGCGCATATAAGAGATCAAGAATTTAAAGTCCAAAATTGTATCTATTATTTACATTTTTCTTAAAAAATGTACTTCTCCGTTCGTATAGCTTTAAAAGTTTTTTGTGTCCTATGTTCAAAATTTGTAACAAATAAATTCCTGAAAACACATTTCCATATTGTAATTTTAAATTAATCAATTAATCAATTATTAATATTCTCTTTGATTTTTTCAGCATTTAGTTTTACCAGATTATTTGTCATTATCTCGTTAAATTTCTAACGGTTTGTAATGACACTCGTCAAGTCATAAAAGTACTGTTTTAATTTCTTTAATTTTCTTCCTACATGATTTACTTTTTTATACTATAATATCATTTATTTTACGATAAAGCTCTAGATTAATCATTACTTCATAAACATCACGTTTACATTTTTCAATTGTAAGAAAACTTTATCGTAATTCAAATTCAAGATTTCCATAGATGGATATACAACTTAAAATCTTGTAGATAAATCGAGATGTAAAATTATTCGATCTACTGTCGAGTCTTTTAAATTAAAGTATCGCAATATGTTTTCATTTCTAAAATGAATCATTTCTAATCATATATAATAATATTCATTAAAAACGAGATTCAAACGACTGCAATACAAGTTTAGAAGAATGAATATAAAACATAGAACGAAACAGAAATGAAATCATAAAGAGTAGGCAAATGAGAACAAATTATTTTGTGATATTTTCTTCTCAGAAGAAATACCTACATCGGTTATAGGGTAGGATTAATAAAAAAAAAATATTATCGATTGAAAACTAAAAAAATTATCATAAATAGTTTGTATTATTAGAAGACTGTTGACAAGAAAATTGCATTGTAAAATATGTACTGCCCGATGGCATTAATAAAATAGCAACTAACGTGTACATAATTGATTTTCTCCCGACCTTCGCTTTCATTTACAATGTGCAGTAAACAATAATGTCGCATATTTTAAACAAAAATGTCTTTCTTAGAATCACGCTCTGAGGGCGAATTTGATTGTTTCCTTATACTTAAAAAAGTCATTTCACTATTGTATGTACAACTTATTTTAGGATAACCATGTTCATTCACGATTAGTACATCGAGGCGAGAAATTATCACATTTTTATTCTTCTAAATTACATTGTCTGGTTGACTGGAATTTGTAGCTGGAGGAGTTCTTGTCATCATCGAAGCCATCTGCAAAAAATGCATTTGTTAATTTCCAATATACCCTAAGTTAAAATAATTAATACGTGTTGTGGAATAAAGAAAGGTGTTTAGCGACCGGTTTTAAATCCTTTTTTCTTGTAAAAGTGAATTTGGTCGCTAAGCACCTATCTTCATTCTACACCACATACGTACATCATTCTTTAATGTGAGTTTGTTTTCTTACATTTTGTATAACTTGCTTTCTAATGAAATCGCTGGTGACAGAAGAAATATTTTTATCGCTACCCATTTTGCATTTAACATAGCCATAGAGATTGGCCCCGTTGAGAATAAGTGCGATTATCGTAAGCAATAACCACTTGAATTTAAAAGTAAAAAATTCATAGAAAAAGAAAACGGACCAGAGCATAGGACATAAGATTAAGGCCAACCAAAATATCCGTGCTTCTGAAGCATTTATCCGATTCTGTTGAGCACCCTGAAACACAGGGCATATGGCAGATATCATGTTTAATATTTTTACAATTACATTTTTTTTAAATAATAGTTTTCAATAAAGCATTCAACTGTATGAACTCTATTTTATTTTTAAAAAAGACGTGGTAAAATTTAATGATTACACTTTCATGACTTCGTTAATGGTAATGGCAACAATCTTTAAAAAAAAGGAATAGTAACGGTAACAAATTACTATGCCATTTAATTATTTAATAAGAACACAAACATAGACTTTTTCACTATCAGAAAATTTTAATGCGTTACTTTTACCGTTACATTTTGAAAAAAGAGTTCGTATTTTTTAAAAACTGTAAAATTGTAATGATGTAACACTTCTCTGAATACTTTAACTTGATAAGTATTAAAAGGTAATGACTGTAAATGAAATAAGTGAAACCTTTCTGGATTCGAAGACCCAATGACTTTTTCCATCATCATCAACATAATTCCACCACCTAAGTCCTACCATCAGTCTTCCAGTGATATTTTTGACGGTCCAAAAGTCCATGGACAAAAGGAGAATAACAGTAACAAAACTAGCAATAAAACTCGTCGAAAATAACCCACAGAAAATGTATGTGACTATCGCCATGACCCTGAAGGCAAGGTGGAACGAAGTGACGTAAGGGTGTCTGGAATAATAAATTGCATTAGTTGAATTAAATATTAACATAAGCCTAAAGCAGTTTCTTTTCAAGTTCAAACATACTTAAGTTTATTTTGCGCCGCCTCATCCTCCTCGCCAAACGCAATTGTATCGTCATCCATCAGCAATGGCACCTAGGAACCATGACATTTAATCGGCAAAATTAAATTAAAATTTAGAAAATAGGTGAAGGTAATGTGGGTTCTTTATACGAAGTTTTCTCATTATAGTCAATATTCTAAGTTTAAAATTTTAATTTAAATTAACTATGTTTTAAATGCATTAATATTCTCAAATTTATTGTTTAGTATGAAAATAATCTAAATTGTTGAATATGGATAACAATGGATAAGCCATAATGTCACAATTCCAGCTGTACAATACTACAAAGCACAGATTAAATATGTAAATGAAAAAAAAATAAATAAAAAATCATTCAAAATAAAAGTGCGTTTTCATGAATAGTGTGCATGATTCACAAAGTTCACACCTTAAAATTGATTAAATTTCATTCATAATCAATCAATACGAAAGCCAGAAGATACGAAAGCCGCAGAAGATGTAACAGTCAGGTTATGTTGTATCCATAATTTTCCCTTTTTCCCCAGTACAAAAAATTATCCATAAGAAAAATAAAATACATCCCATCGTGATTATACTTTATAATTATAAAATACCTCAAATACTATAAAAGTAAACAAACTTCCAAATAAATCCTTATTCCCGTCAAAAAATACGCATACATACACGTCACATGCAATATCGAACAGCTGCTTTCCAGGTCGAGAAATAAGCTAAAAATTTTTGTAGCTTTTATCGTTTGAACGCCGGATATCAGAATGCCTTGTGATTGTGATAAAAAAAACGTTAGAAATTAGTCAAAATCGTATAATAAATTACACAAAACACACGGAACACCTACCGAAGCAGACACCATCTTTAAAACGTCAACCAACGTCAACCAACGTCAACCAACTCCAAACGTCAGTTCTAATGTCGTCTGCTTCTGCACAAATGACGATATCACATATCAAGCACATATCGCCACGTAACAAGATTTGGTAGTATGTACAGGGTACAGGATAATTGATAAGTTTCCTTGCACGTGCATTAGCGGCTAACGGTTTTTTTTCTGAAAATTCGGCCTGATCCAATGTTAGTGAACCGGTATTATCGACAACAAGTGAAAATAATTCTAGATGTGCAACTGGAGTAGTGAGTGAATTCTGACTTATATCTCTGATTCGGAACAACATGATTGAAATTGAATAAACTCAGAAGACTGCAAACAAGAGTGCGTGACGCTTTGTGAAATGAATCATCATCCATTATCAGTATTTTCATCAACCCCTAGAAGGGGCAGTAGTATTTTTCTTTAAAATCAAGAAACTGTGTAAATAGAGTGTGAATTATTTCTAAACGGGATCTCATTGTAAATAGATAAGTTAGTGTGACTCATAAGTGGATTCTTTATCTTTTGTAATTTGTAATTAATTCATTAATCATAAAAAGCTTATGATTGCGGGTGAATTTGCATATTTAATGTATTGAAGACAATGTCAGAGAAACTTAAGACTTTTATAGTGCAGAACTGTTGTCATTAGTAGTGATTGAGGGGCGGTATGGAGATGGTGATATGGTGGTGGTAGTTGAGATAAGGGGGACTGAGTGCAAGTCAACGAGAAGTCAACAGTTGCTTCCAATTCGTTCTCAGGGCGGACAGCAACTCTAGGAAATTATTTTAATTGGAAAAGAGAAACAACTATGTTGAGAGGATATTCGCCGATAGCACAAACCCTTTTGGGAACTTTGTTCACCTGGGGTTCAACCGCTGCTGGTGCTGCCCTGGTTATTTTTATTAGAGGCAAACAAGTGAGTTTTGATTTATTATTTTCAATGCATTGTTAACTTTTGCACCTTTGGTCTTTATCCTAAAAGCTGTCATTTCTTATTTCCAATTCCAATCTTAATAAGTTCTGTCTCCCGAACACCCTGCGCCAAGAAACCTAACCTTTCTTACATGTCGCTACCCTGTTTTTAAATTTGCGCGCCAAATTCTAATTTCAAATTAGATAATCATCTAATAATAATAATAATATATTACATAAATTCTAACTATTTATACAGTATTTACACAATAATACATTATATACACACCCGTAGTAATAGATAATAATAGAAAGTAATTTCTATTTGTAATTATGGGATTGTACGCTTTAAAAAATTAGTTTTCCTAACATAGAAATTATATTTCAAATACCTTCGGTTCGTTTCCTATTTTGGTATCCATATTCAATTTTGAACGCTTTTAATTTCATATTATTCAATTTTAAGTCCTTTAAAACTGAAACTGCCCTATATTTATTAACTTTTAATCTGAATTATTCTGTTTTGGACGTTTTCTTTTTATAATCGTTCTATGACTGAAAAGTTCTGAACGTTCAAGTGAACTAATTTTTGTATTAATTTTATTTTAAACTAGAAATAGATTTAAAATATTGATTCATTTACTTTGAAAAGAATTCAATGTGAAAGGAACTTGTAATGCTTACTGTTATTTTTATTTGGAATAATATTTCTTTATAAAATATAATTGAGAAAAAAGAGTTTGTTCATTTGAACATTCAAAACTTCTGGTACATATCGTTCCAAATTTTCAAATTTTAAATGGTGTCAATTCCATATTTGAATTCGAATTTATAAATTTGCTGAAAAAGATTGTAACCCCATTTTTAAAAATCTATTGTTATTGAAGAAAGGAATAAAAATGCCGATAATACGCGTATTTTGTCTGACAAGAAGATACTATAAGAAATCTTTTAGATTTAAATGACCTCGGGATTTAAATTTTCTCCTAATTTTATTAGGAATAGAAAGTATGTACAATTTTATTTTAGGCATGTGGAAATGATGTCAAGGGAAATAAGAATGAATTTATCGTTTTAGAAGAACACTCCGAAGTTAAGTTTAGTCTGTTTCTAAGACTTATATATTCAAATTTTCACACACATTATTTTTCTTTTAACTTAAATTTTACAGCGTAAATACTAAAGTTTGTCACATTTATGATAAACTAAAATGAAATAAACGAAAGTAAAAAAAAATTTTTAAATGCATGAAATTGAAATTTTATTGTTCAGAACGGTTCTATTTAATGACCAAACATTGTAAAAAAACGACTCCTTAATGCATCTGAATCATGCCTCAATTACACCCCTAAGAATTAAAAAATTCACAAAAAATACCCTAACTTTGAGACCTTAAATTTGATTGCTCAGAACGGTTCCATTTGATGACTAAACATTGTCAAAAAAGTTACAATCCCCTAACGCATGTGGATCACTCCCAATTCTACCCTCAACACATCCAAAAATCGTATTTATTCACATGGAGGCCACAGCAATACTTGTTTTGTGAAAAATACTACCTGATAATAACTAACCCAGTAGTATGTAGTTCAAGTTCTAAACGTTCGAAGGAACGTTTTTGAAAAACGAAAACGTTTTTTTACTGTGGAATGAAGTTCATAGCATTGGAATCGATTATAGGGAGTACAAAACATTCGTATAAGTAACAGTCGTTTTCAACCCTTAAGTTCAGAAATTTTAAAAAATCCTAAAACTTAAGGGGTGATTGCCATCCCTGCCAGCTAAAGGGATAGAGCTCTTTTTTAATCATGTATTATAAATTACTACAAGCAACATAATTTATATTTTAAGTGAAAAGCTTATTATACATTTTAGAATTTTTTTTTTTTCAAGTGTTTGTACTTGATTGCGGAAATATCTTTTTACCTTCTTGAAAAACTTTCAGCTTATTTAAATATCAAGCTATTTTGCGATGTCAACATTTAATATTATCGTTCTGTTTATGTTTATGTTATCATAATGTGGCTATAATAGTACAACTTCAAGCAGGAAAATGCTAACTGTACATATAGTATATCTTATCAAATACGTCAAAGTTGAAAATTGCATATTATTATAATAGGGACCATCCATGATATACCACGCTGATACTGGGGGGGAGAGAAATTCCACGTTTGTCCTCAAGGGAGGCTGGGGGGGGCTGGGCTAGAATCCACATGATGCACGTTTTAAGCTCATTCCTTTTGACCTCCTTGCTTTTGAAGACCAATAATATCTATATTTTCATAAAATATGTCCACGTGGACAGAGTAAGCAGGGGGGGGGTGTTCATCACAATTGAATATTATATTTTTTTAAAGTATTATATAAACCGCGGTTTTGTTAACTTTAAAAAATATAACGATGTTGTAAAGTGCAGGCCTTGATATTTTATTATACTTCACACATAAAAATCGAAATATGCAATGTATGTAAAGATGACTTGGCTTGTTTACATTTCTTATTATATATTATATTCACATTTAGATTCAATTATTGAAGAGTTCGCAGCAATTTTTTTTTTTTTTAGGATTTTTTCTTCTCATTTACTTATTTTATTAAACGATTTCGTATAGTTTCACTTACTGGAAATATTACATTTAACCACAATTGAAATTTAACTCTTTATTTCCTCATTGAGGACAGGTGTAATTTACTAATTTTTATCTAGTAAAACCCTTCAAACGATATGTGCGCGTACATCCCCATTTACAAGAATTTATTGCAGTTTCAAATGACAGCCTTTGACATCATAAAATTAAAGTGTTATAGTATTTTATTGAAATTAATTAATTAATTTAGTTTTATACCTTGACATCAATTGTAATTGAAACTCAGGGAACCTATTTTCAATTTTCGTGGAAAATATGTTACTTCAGGTCTAAACAGATTTCTGTTTCATTCAGAATACTTACTATTGAATATTTTTTAAATGGTTCAATAATTTAAATAAGCAAAGCAATTGTTTTAAAGAGTTTTTTAAACTCTTTTTTAAATTTCAAATTCTTCCCAGAAATAATTTAAATTTTTCGTTAGAAGGAGAAGATTGGAGAGGGTTGAGGAAGCACGTGTAAAATACATAAATTAAAAAAGTCTAATTGTAATGATTTACAGATTTCGTTATCAAGTCAATTTTGTATTAATCCCTTTTTAATATTTCACTTTCTATTCATTGGCACGAATTGAACCTTGCCTTACACCTATTGCACTAAATATTA
>JAUEJJ010000017.1:4881149-4917303 GCA_032164275.1 Synergus coniferae | reverse complement strand
TAACTCTTGAAAGTTTTTCATTTCAATGATTTTGTTGCCATCTTCAATGATTCGTCATGCAGGCATTTTATAATATGGATTGTTTATTGTGGATTTTCCAGAGAATTTTACTAAAATCTTATGTCCATACGAGAGTTTTAAATCTTTGATATCATCTATGGATTTTTTAAAATACTTTTTTTAATGTCAGAAAGCAATTTAATCTTTTGGAAGCTTGTCGTATAATTAAGTAATTTTTGAAATATTAATTTTTAAGCGGTTTGTTGAGTATTACAGCAGTATCAATGGAGCTGAATGTGGTTTTGATGAAATGCCACAAGATGGTAGCATCGAGCACTTGTTTAAACACCTCTTGCATCATCCTCGTAGAATCGTGTGGAATCGAGGTAGGAAGTGTTCATGAATGAGTTCCATGGTGGTCGCAAGCAGCAAGCAGCGGCTACCCGGAGGCAAAGTTTATTGGCAGCGGTTGTGGCGGGGGAGGAGCAGGGGGCACGTGTGGCCCTGGAATCCAACGAGCCCTAGGCGCCGCGCATTCCATGCCCCCACCAGACGTTCACCAGGCCTATCTTCAAACTTGCTTTCTTTAGCGCGTATTTCATTTTCAAACACGGCAATAAGTACTCAAACTCGAATCTTGGCGCTTTCAAGTTAACTCGCAATTCTATTTATCTCTAATTTGATTATTCAATCATAAATTATACACATAACTAAACAATAATCATAATCTATAAAGACAAATAGTAGGATCCGTAAATATAATCAGCTGGGGTCACTGAACTCTATCCATAGTAGAATGGTGCAAAAAATAGAATTTCTAATTTTTCTCGTGTCCAATGTCCATTCACAAAGTTGTTAATGGTCCCAGAAAAAATAATGCATTTAAATAATTTTTGTATTTTAAATCAGTTAATATCGACAAATTTCTCCAACTTTTAGAAATTTTTTATTTGGTTAATATAGGAAAGGGGCGTGTGCATCTTCTAAAGGATATATCATCAAACTAACTTTATTTTTACCACTTTTTTTGTTCTTCAGAGTTAGGGGCTTGTGAATTCTTTTTTGCACTTTTTATAACAAAATATAGTGAATCTAAAGTTTGAACTGTGAAGTAACAATTATCTTAGATTCTGTTCAATTTCGTAAAAAAATATCAGATTTTTTATGGCCTTTTGTACAAAACATAAAGTCTTCAGGGTTGCTTGAGAAATAAGGGCCACAGTTAACACTCTGCCCACCGGGGTCCTGTGGCGCCACCTTAGTCTAGACGCATATCTGATGGTGCAATTCTGAGAAGTGGCTCTTCTTTCTTCTGCTTTATTGTGGCGAAGGACCCAAGGTAGAATGGGAGACCAAACTTCGATCTGATAGATCAAAGCTACAGACGAGTCTATAACCAATTCTATTCTTTGATACCATTTCCCATAAAAATCACAAAACATCCAAGCGAAGTATAAAAATTAGGCTTATAATTTTCTTCGAAACTTCCTGATTTTGGTTTGAACCTATTTTACTTGTAAAGGAATAAAAAATTGTTTTCTGATAGAATATTTCTTTTTTATCAGGACATTGCTATAAAACATCGTATCATAAAAAATAGCTTGTGATTATATCGAAAACAGATTCTCGAAATCTCGAAACCTTGAGAAACATTCTCTCTTCACCTATTGGTTGGATTTGTACTTGCCGCGTGCACTTTAGAATCGAGATCAGACCTACCAACTGATTTTAAGGAATTTAAAGTGGAGTCAAAAGATTTCAAATGATTTTAAGGAATTTTTGAAGAATTTCAAAAGAATCCAGATGAGTTTCAAAATTTTCGAGTAATTGAAAAATATTTCTAAGTATTTTAAAGGATTTTGAATAATATTAAAAAATTTCAAAGGATTTTAAAGGATTTCTAAAGAATTTGAGAATTTTCAAGATATTTCACAAAATTGCAAAGATATCAAAACGTCGTAAGGAGTTTCAAGAGGTTTTAAGTGATTTTGAAGAGTCTGAAGCAATTTCAACAAATTTTAAGTGATTTTGGCGAATTATTAAGGAATTCAGAAGAGATTCCAGATACTCAATTAATTTCAAAACATAACAAATGTTTTTTAATACTTTAAAATCTGCTAAATCTTTTGAAATCCTCTGAAATCACTTAAAAACTCTTCGAGACCTTTCAAAGTTTGTTTAAATCTCCTAAATTCTTTGAAATCTTTAGAAATAACTTAAAATCTGTCGATATTCTGCAAAAAATATGAAAATCCTTGAAACCACTCAAAACTTTCTGATATTTTTTTCAAACTGTTTTGAATTCTGTAAAGTCTATTAAATCTTGAAATTTATTGAGTTCTATAAAATGTTTTGAAATCTCTTAAATTGGAATCTCTTAAATCTTAAGAGTGTAAAATAATTTTTTGTCGGTGCAGTGCTACCCTAGAAAGTGAACCCTGGGCGGCATGAACGTGCTGGCACGTAGCCTGTTTGTTTTTTAATTTGATTCAGGAATGTGTGACAGCATAGAAAGCTTCTGGCTCGCACACTGTCGAAAGAGCTAAGTAGGTATGTGTAATGGCAGTGTAGTAATGTAGTACGCATGCAAAGGTGCGTGTGACTGTGTACAAACTACAGACAACGAGGCTATACACACAGAGGGAGTAACACCATCGTACTAATGTTACGGTGCCCCGTGCTTGTAGTTTGTACTTAAACAGGGTCTGCTCACGATGGTTGAGCGGTGTGCTCGTTGAGCAACCCAACTTCAGATGAGCCGCCTCGACCCAGCATTCCATAGCATTCAAATGATGAGAGACTCGCTAAAGTTTGGTCCACCGGTCTCGAAAGGCTATTAAGAATCCTGGGAATGAATGGACCCTGTTGCCGCTCTCGTGATAATTAAGAAATATCGAGTGGATTTAAATCTCTCGCTAGGCGCGAGATTACCATCCATTGCTGATCACTAGTCAGTGATCTGTGGCGGGTATTTAAGTATCTTTAGTATCGGCTATTCTCTTGGTCAGGTGACAAGTTCGAGCATTGCTTTTTGCTCAGACTAATGTCCTTTGGCTAGCTAAAAAACATCAGACCGATTATAAAACATGACATATCAAATCTCTGCTCTCCAAAAGTTTGACCTAGTAAGTGATATTTGCCATAGAGACTATATTCCGACATATGATTATGATGTCCACATAAGTATTTTTACCGATGCTATAAGCGACACTGATAATTTTTTTTAAATATGCTCTACTTAAATCTAGAGCAAAAAGAAGAGCCATAAGATAAATGCTGTACTTTGCACTTGCTTTTTTAATCTTCAAAAAACGATGCCTAACCCAGTACTTGGTTCCAATACTATGTTCAGTCATAATCTCTCCTTGAATTAAGGAAATGATTGTCATAACTCACAATTATTCGGTTGTCCCAGGAATTAAGGTTCCTGTATTATATTTTACTAACCGGTTGATTACCTTCATTTTGGGTCTTATAAATTCCCACTTATAAATATGTTTATTGAATTAGCAGAATTGTTTATTCAGCATATCTCATGTCAGGAATTTTCTCCTCAACGCTTCTCGATGCTTCTATTTAAAAAATAAACCATAAAATCTCATTAGGAATACCCGAGAGATTTTGTAAAAACTTTTCTATGAATATTATTAATTTTTCTAGCTTTCGAATCTATCTGAATGAATTATACTCTTAGAAGTGGATAAAAGAGCGCAAAATTGCGGATGGCTTGGCAACATCGTTGCTGATATGGGTTATCATTAACCCGTTACTCGCACAGTTAAAAGTAACGTCGTGGTCTATCGCATCAGCTGCTTCCTTTTCCTCCTCCCCACATGTCTCTTGCATTCGCTGTTTTAATGTTAATGACACCCAGACAGCCAACTGCTGGAAGTACCAACGTAACACCATGTCCCAAATGAGAGAAAAAAAAAGGAATTGCTAGTTCTTCTAATCCCACCCGTAAACTGCGGTTTTTCTCAGTTTTTCTAGCTAGGGATTCAGACCAGCAACGTCCCACGTGAGATTCCAAAGCTTATGCACAGGTGCAGCGTGCCTTGTCGTCCTTCGCTTCTTGTGATAGGAAATACCTCCTTGCTCATTCAAGTCAAGAACCAATCGGCAAATTTCTAGCGGATATCCAGTCAACCGTTGACGAGGCTGTTCTTTCGTGCAATGGCTGCATGTAATGTAGAGCCCTCGCTTCAGATCTATTTCTAAAATAGCTCACGTTGACTCACGCTGATTGTCCGATGCTTTATGTCCTAACTGAACGACACCTGAATACTATTCTTACACTTTATATATATATAATTATATATATATAATTATATACGTATTTGTGTATATGCATATATAAGCGTCGCTTAGTGTTTAACAGTGTTGTTTAGATTTTTTCAACATTCTTTGGACAGCATTCTTCTAAACTGAGATCATGTTTCACCTCCATCCTTGCAAAATGAGTCTGGAAAATTATTAATCTTGAGTCAAAGTAGTCGTGGATTATGATATCAACATATTCACATCTTAGGCAAACGCTGAGATCTGAAAATTAGCTTAGATGTAATTAATTTTAGTTCTGTTGGTGGCCTTCGAGTTGGTGGCCACCCTGCGGTATATAAACTTAAGAAATCTTAACAATTATGACAAGTTTTCAGATATTGGAGTAGTGTTTATTTCCAGTCTGGTTTCGAATGATTTTCACGATTTCTCCACTGACTTGGTCCAATGACATCCGCTTGAAAGAACTTCGATAAGGCCAGTGAGGCGATACAACTGAAAAGAGTGAAGCCCGACTTTTTTTTCATTTTCACCGATGCAGACGATAAATTGTCGGTTGAGAAGTAAGGTCGTGGTTTACAAAGTTTAGCAGTTATGAATGAACCGACGTTCACTCCAGAAGATAACCTTTGACTTTACTCTTTCAAATCATACATACTTCGTCCTCCTTCATATCTTGAATATGTAAGCATAGGCCACGACATTGATTCACTCCGGTTGGCATTCTAAACAAACGAATTGTAAAAATAGAATTTACTTTGAGTGTATTGATATTTCATTAAAAAAAAATGTTAGTACCTTCATATCTTTGATGGAAATTCTTTGAATCCTCTTAAAGCTGTTTACTGTTTCTCTAAACATCAATTGCTGAATTTTCTACTGTATATATTTTTCACATTTAGTGGAAGTGACGTAACGATCAATAGCCTGGAGAGGAGACTTGATTTTTCTTTATTTTTACGGTTTCATTTGATGGATAAGCACATAAGAGGATTTTCTTAGTTCTGCTAATATTCTAAAGGAATTCAGACAAAACTAAAAATGCCTGCAATATCTATAGAAAACAAATTTAATTTAAGGAATCATTTTTTTGCAATAAGCTACCAATCTTGTCACTAGCCTGAATTACGTATATGTATTTGCAAATTATTTTTTCTAGAGTTTTATGTCGACACATGAATCATCATTCAGTTATGGACAGTGAGTTACAGTTAAACTATCCACCTATGGCTGAGATCATCAGTTCAGATAGAAGTCATTGAATCATTTTTGCAAGTATTTAGATTACTACCTAGAATCGTGAGAGTGACTTGACCTATAAGAGAAGCAAAATTGGGATAGAAAAAGAATAGAATAGGAATGGATTAATTCGCTGTTATTTTGATCCTTTTTTTCAAATTTACATTTTATTTCTTTATAGATTCAGATAAATACAGGATGGAACTTTCCACCGTTTCTCAAACACTGTAACTTCTGGGATTGCAGAATTACACAACTGAAAATGACCATACGTAATGACTATACTGAATCCAATCAATTTTTCTATAAACTATCGTGAAAGAGCGAATTATTACACGTTAGACTAATTTAATGCTCAACACATTGAAATAACCATACACCGTCGTTGATATATTCAGTTACACGAATAATGAATGTCGTAGTGCTGCGAGATTATGAATGAACTATCGATCTTATGAAATCTACTATACGTCTGCAGCATAAAGCAGTATAATAATTCTCTGATCGTTCGCTCGAGATAACTTTCGAGATAATCAGATTCGATAAATTTTTCAAGTAACATGCAAATGTACACACTATAGGCAAAGCTAACACAAATGATACGAAGCATTATTTCAATTGTCTGTACTCCCTATTTTCAAGTTTTTTAAAACTTCTCTAAACTTTGGAATTTTTTAGTGAAATATCAGTCAAGTTGTGCTGCAAATCATTGTCAACCTTTAAATCAATTGCTACTTTTAAGAAATAACATTTAATAAAATATAAATGTCTTAGAGATTTTTTAAGGTATTTCAATCAGTAAAACTTGAAATAGGGGATGCTGCGACTTGAAATGAACTGCCTCATTTGATCCTAGCTGAATAGTTGGTTGCTTTAGAATCTTTAGATGTTTGATCAAGGAGAACATCAGAGTGAAAATGGTATTTGCGCAATCCATCGCCGGTTGAGTTGAGTCAGGTTGAGTGTATCGTGTCCTTTCCAAGGAAAAGAAGCTTGCTAGTCGCAAGTCAGTCGGACTTTGAGTTCCGGTCGGCACGAGAAAGAATCATGAATGAACGTTTAATAGTTCTGGGTCGGTAATTGCAGAGGCGACGGCTATAGAGAAGCGAGGTCGAGGAACATTCAACATTGGTCGGCAAGAAGGTGGATTGGTTGGCAGTGGATAGGGACGAGGTGTGCGGTGGTGTTCATGTTCACCAGCTCAGCACTCTGTGCAGAGTAAATGCTCAAGGAGACCAAGTACTGAGTCACTGGAAGTTATGCGGATTTTTCGCAGAATCTGGGTCTGCCATTTTTTCCCGCTTCGGCTTTTCTGCCATCACGCAAGAGAACCAACTATGTAAATGCTAGAGCTACCATTTAAACCCTGAGGCTGCATCCTACCCTACTTAGAGTCTTAGATGAACAGTTTTCATACCGCATTTGGGTATTAGTGTTATACTAGCTAAGTCTGAAAATCTGATGAATAACCTGAGTATGTCTTCCAAAAGCATATTATTCAATCTTCTGTATCTTCTTCATGCAACATTTTAATCTTCAAATCGAACTTATACTCTATAAAGTCTAACTTTCTAAATTGGAAAGTATACATATTTTAAATCTTACATTTTTGTAATTTCCTTTTTAAGATATTGAACTAAACTAAACTGTTTCCTGGGAGTTCTAATTAGTTGCCTGGTTATTCGAAATATATATGCAGATGATAAAAATAATGACTGGAGATACTTGAGAATGAAAATAATATCTTTATTAGACTTTCTTGAAGTCTTCCAATAACGAGAAATCAAAATCCGGTTTTCCAATATCTTCTCTGTAGTCTCTGTATACTTTTAAACTCTTTAAATGTGTGCAAATCAGGAGTTTTAAATTGCTATAAATCAATAAAAATCAACGGCAGTTTTCGTTCTGATATATTGACTGATTTCAATCATGCAAATGTTTTATCTGAACCTAGGAATTCGAAAGCATCAGGATACTCGATTTACTCTTGTGAGCCTGATTTCTTGCTCTACCAGTGCTATTCCTTTTATTTTTGTCTGAAACTCTCATAATTGGAAATTTAAACATCATTAAAGCTGTCCCCTTTTCTCTCGAAATCAGACGAAATGTAACCATGTGCGGGTTTAAATTTTAATATTCGTTGCTTTTGGATTGGTAATTTATTTATAACTTATTCATTTAGTGAATGTCTAATTATTTTGATGTTCAGATTATTTCAGATTAGCCTGAAGAAGTTGTAATGAAGCAAGTTTCACTTCAAGATCTGGTAAACCTTCAAGGCTTTTGTATCTATATCGATATCCAGTTTTGTCAAGTGGATCATCAGCTTGAATGACGTTACCACCTACGTATTTTTTCGTTTCAATGGAAACTCAAGTTTTCGCAGACAATCGCGAGCTTCTTCTTGAAGGACATAACGGCTCGGATTGTTCGTCCATTCCAAGTAAACTACGCGATGCGCATGCGTAATATTCCATACATTCCATGCATTACTCGTTTCTGCAGAGTGTACTGCTACCATCATGTCCTTCATTATTTCTTGAGAAATGTCCACCTTTACGCTACAAATAACCAAATTTTTTGTGAATCTTTTCAAAAGGATAGAGTTAGATAGAGTTAATTGTAGAATACGAACCAGTTACTTCTGGGGAATCAAATTAAATTGCCATACTCATATGATAAGCATCAACTTTACATGACTGGAACCTGTATTCCAGAGTACTAATTCCTCTTCCTTTATTAAACCCTTTCAGGGATTTGTTATTTAATTTTGATCCACCATCCTAATTAGGAGCTTCAGAGAATCATGAACTTAACGATTAGTGTCTCAACTCAGCGATGTAATTGTTCCTCTGGTCATAAAGCTAAAATGAAGGAACAGGACTTTCAATGGCTATATACTTTTTAATAGCACCTCAACTCCTAGATTCTCTCTTGTACCTGAAGTTTCCCAGCACGAATCATGAAACAGTTTCTAGACTTGTTAAGTCTCGACTACAACTACTACATGCAAGGACGATTCGCGGTGGCGGTGGCAATGGCGATGGCGATGGTGGTAGAGGCCGTAAGCGCGAAATACGAGACGAGAAAAGTATCGGCGTGGAATGTCACTAGCTTATGTTAGAGAACGTCTCGCGGGTTTAGTTCTCAGAATCCCTCCGTGTACGGATTTGCCTGAACGATTATGAAGACTGCATGAGCAACGGGGAGATGTTTATCGTTATAATCATACTTCGTAGAATAATGAGGTAATCGGAAGGAGCTGCGACTTGCTTAGAGACGAATGATTCTTGAAAGAGATCCGCAAAAATCAGAGTTCACGCATGTTTCGTCTACAGTCCTCAGCATCCGCTTTCAGTTTAACAACGTTGTTTGATGAAAAATACATTTATTTTTCTTCAGGTCACGAATGGATGAACTAAAACAGACCAAATGAACGAAATGAATAACCCAAGGTCTGCTCAACCATTTCTGATTAACCAAGTCCGATTAACCAAGTGTGATCAACTGACTGATGCTTTTTCGTGAATCATCTCTTGCACTAATGTCACTGAATTCATGGTTGTGCGTCGTTTAATATCGTAACTCGTGTCTTTTCGAAATAACGTTGTTGCAATAAGCGGAGAAGAGTCAAACTTTAGAATTCCACATTAGCGAAATTCCGACTGATCCAGTTACAGTTTTATCTTCAGAGATCCATTCTACATTTAACGTATAGTCAGTGGAGCTACTGTAGCTACCGATTCGCATTCCTGCGTTTATCTTCTAGTCCACATCTAGAATTATTCTGGATACATCTCTACACCCCTGGTTGAGTTTATAGGCTCGTTAAACCATATTCTTAGCAATGTTCTGTGAGTACTGAATGTGAGAATCGCGTGTATGGACATATTTACCACCCACTTGTTTAACTCTCTCCGCTGGTAAAGCTTACAAGAAATCCGAGCGGAAATATACATTCGTGTATCGTTGCTTCCCTTTATAAGGCAAGTTGAAATTGTTCTTTCAGCGCGTAAAGCTCAGAATTTAATATGCATTGATCTACCGATTAATGTGCGAGGTTACGCCACTGTGGGCGGAATAATTTTGGTTAGCAGAGGCCGGCCCGATAACTGTATCATTAGTTTAAAGGTCTTTCCACAATGACGATCTATCTTGGGAAATGTTAATCTATTAGATTTCAGACTCAATTCACACTGGAGGCAGCCACATTTTCCATTTCCAATGGTTGAAAAATCTTTCTGGCACATCTGATATGAATAACTCTAGTAGTTCTTCAAGTTGCATTTTCCTTCTCTTCTGTAATGATTGTTATCGAAAGCTTGATGGATTGTCGGTCTATTTATAAACCTGATTGTGTTCAAGATAAGTGTTATCTCTTTAATTAGAGATTTTTCTCTGAACAGAACTAAGGTGAATGGAAATTATGCATAGGCGCCTTCCGTGATGCAGTAAGTCTCAAGGATGCTTAGCTCGAGTTTCATATGAAACTTCACCCTGAATCCTGCATCAACTGACCTTGTATCTGAGATTCTGAAACCGCTCATGGTCTGAAATTGGGCGTTAATACCTGGACTCTCCGGAGGCAGATTTCTTTCACAATGGGTGCGAGGAACTTATTTGTATACACACACTCGAACCAGAAGAAGCTGAGGGAACGACGAGGACTCGATTCGAGAAGTGGGAGAAAGATGAAGAAAGAAGAGAAGATGGTGAAAAGGAACGTGTATAAAAAAAGAGGAACTACGGGGATCTGGCTTGGTGTGGCACGTAGTTGAGGTGGTGCTATGTTAAACATGGCGCCGGACAAAGCTGCCGACGAAACCATCTCATTTCAGCGCTATCCTTTCGTCTGCCTTATTATATATACCGACCGACCGGTGCCTCGCCAGTTCACCACACCACGGCCCCGTTTCCTCTCTGTCTTCCCGTCCAAGTTCCACTGTCTCTTTCTCACCAAGGCATTATAACACCGGATTCAACAGGAGAGCCTCGAGACACTTGACTCGACTTACTAAGGAGTCCCCCATCATGGAATGCACTTTTCTCGACGACTCGATTGTCGATTCCACTAGATTCGTCGATGCCTTCTTTTTATTGCATTCCCGCTCCTCAGTAATATCTAATTAATGATCACATTGCAAGAAGAAAGGCTGTACTGAATAAGCCTTCACTCGGCTCTATGATATAGACTCTAGTCCATGATGGGGACTGTTAAGTCTTTATCAAATTTCTCTAATGTCAAAGAGGTCTCTCCACCTGGATCCAGGGTATAAACTATCTGGTCCGACTTTAACCGCTTTATATAATGTACATCTAGCTACACTCGATCCCGTTCGAGTGCATCATGTGGCATTGGTGCACCACAAAATACCTGATCCTATTTCTCAACTCAAAACCCGAGCAGCGACCAGCGACCATCGACCATCGACCATCTAATGTATAGCGCTCAAGACGTACTCATTCAAGAAAAGACAGGTCTTTGCGGTCTCACCTCTTTCTCGAAATCTAACCCGAGGACCTGGTACCGATAATTACATGTTCTGACGTTTACAAACAAAAGCGACCTTTAATCGAAGCTATTCGAGAATTGAGAAATGTTGAGGTGCATTGAAGTATACATTCAGGTTGATTTAGGTTGATTCAGGTATCGTGTGTGGAAGTACCTATGGAGTATATCGATCCATCCAAGACCCCCAGCATAAGGCCCAAAGCCCCTGAAAGAGGATTGCGCGCGCAAGAGTATTATATGGGGTTGATCTTATGGTGTTCATGGCGTTAGCCGTGGCCGGTGGCCCCGGGACTCGGAGCTTGCCTTGGCGTTGGAGGAATGCGGGACGGGCAAATCGCGGTCGGTCCGCTTGCGCCTCGTTCCCATGCATTCCTTAGCCCCTCTCCTTGGCCATCTCCTTCTCTATCACCTCCACCTCTTTCTCCTCTGGTCCCTGTACTCCTCCTCTCTTTCACCACTGCCACCCCTTCACCCTCGATCGTTTGCCGACTCCTCGATTACGACGCTCCTTGTTCCTCCAGGACCCCATTTCTTTTGGGTCTTTGGAAGTCGGCCCTTAAGGAAGCCTCGTTATGGTCCCATAGGCTTCGACCATCAATTTTTATCTTTCACGCAGCTACGCGGATTCGCGATACCAAGGGACAACACCGCCCCGTGGTTCTCGTTCTGTCTTGCTGTCTTCTCAGCACAGAACTGGTCCGCATTTAGAGTATTCCAAGTAATCCAAGAAAGGTTCAATTCATCCCAGTCCTTTGTTGATTCTGTAAGGTAAATGCACCAGGAATCGGCACTTAAACAAAATGAGCGATTTTAAATGCTTATAATACCATGTTAAATACGATTCCCATTTTGTGTAAATTATTTAAGTGATCAGAATATAGTTTAAAAAATATAATTTGGTTTGCTTAATATGATATTTAATTAAATTAAATTTATATTCACGATTGAAATTCAAATAATGCAAATGCATTAGTTATCGGCAGGGACAAGAAATGGCTGTAATCAAATCGTTAATTTGATGACATGATATTTAAACTTGCTAAAAATCATAATTTTCCTTACGGTGGCAATAGGATTATTGGTTTTATTGAAAAAATTAAGTCATCTGACGATAACTAAAGCAGTGATAACTAAAGCTTTTTTGATGATTTTTGGACTCTACCTACCACCTTGTAAAGCATTGGTATAAACTGTAAACCATTAACCCTCCTCCACCTTTAATTGTAACATAACTTTCATTAATTTGATTTTTTAACCACTCGACCTTTCAGTGTACACCAAATTTCAAGGGATTTTACAAGAAATTTTCAGGTATTTTAGAATTCTAAATGATTTCAAGGAATTTTCAAAAAATGTTAAAGGGATTTCATAAAATTTAAAGAATTTCATAGGATTTCGAAAGATATTGATTTAGATGGATTTAAAATGATTTTCAGAGATTTAAAAAGAAATTCAAGTACTTCAAGTGATTTTGAAAGATTTCAAGGGATTTCTACCGCTGAATGTTACGTAAAATTGTTCGACCCCCCCCACACTCCCCATCGTAACATGACCATAATAGCTCCTCTTGAACCCTCCCTTGAACAATGATTATTAATATCAAGATTTCCAAATGTTTGATAACAGAAAATAAGAATTCAAGAAATTCAAGGGATCCAAACTATATAACGGGACTTTCATAGTCCAAGTGATTTCTTTCTTTATTTTTTGTTTCAATGAAAACTCGCCTTTCGCTTTAAACGATCTTGACTTAAAACATTTTTTAGTGAAGATTTAAGAAAGTAATTTCGAAATCTCCTAGTGAAATGAAAGTTTGAGCTACGAAGGAGTGCAGATTTTAGTTTACTGATAAATCTTGTTGAGGCGAGGAAAGCAAAGATCATTGACCGTAGAGGTTCTTCAGGTAACAGATTCAGTAATAGTTCTTGGTTAGCATATTTCTATTCGGTAATTTGTATCTTCAATTAGAGAGTCATAAACTGATTTTATGACGTATTGAACATTTTTAATGTAGAGAAATTGAAACTTGAGGTTCTAACTACAATCTTATATATACATGTATAGTGATTTAAAACCCGACATTTATTAGAATGAGTCTCTTACTGAGGTATTTAAATTACTTATGTGTCCTCGTGCGCAGAAAGCTACAAAAACCCGCCTATCCTGTATGTCGAACATACACACATTTGTGCATCATACACGAGACAACCAGTTCAGGCAAGGTTTTTTCTGCCAGATGAACTCTTCGATTTTCGGATCGAGACGGCACGACGCCCCTGATGAATTTCGAGGCTTTATGATTTCACATGTGATACATGATTATCAGTAGGTACATTCTTTTTAACTCTATATAGTTACTAAAATCTGAAATCGATGACTTTTTTTTTTGAACAATGGAATTACAGTTCACTAGAATAATGTAATTCTATGAAGAGAATGTTAAAACTAACGCACTAAATTTCTTATTATGAATTCGATTGGAATACTTTCTCCCGGATACCCGTTTCTGAGAGCAGTCAGTCTCCTTTTCTCTATTTTTCGCTCACAAGTGCCTCACATTCCTTCTTCTGCTCGAAACACTCAGCCAGGAAAGCAGAAGAAGCTACACATGTAGGATGTGGGTTGTTTAAAACAAACTTCAATTATTAGTGCGTAGTTTCTGTTCCTCTGATCAGGTTGTTTTTTCTATGTAACAGAACCTTCGTTGACACTTTGACAATAATTTTTGGTGACTTATTTTTAAAGGAAAATATCTAAAAGGTGTCTTTAGATTCTTTGAATTACAGGAGATTTCAATCTATTGGATGTCGAAGTTTCCATGGAATAAAGATTACTGATATCATAGATAGACTTAGGGCAGGAAAATAGTTTGAGTTCATCCTGTTTGATGATCTGTCGATTCAACTTCTCCTCTTCTCTTGCTCTCACGTCTACAAGCCCCGCTCAAGTTCGCATCAATTGACTTTAAACACCGTTAATGCTTTTGCAAAAAAGTCTTCCATTTGTTAGAAAAGAAAATGCCTTTAAGGAATCTATTGAACTAATTATAACATCTGGAATTTAAGTTTATTTGTTGAACTAAACATTCCACTAAGTACAAACTTGTTTTTCCATAAGGAAGCAAGATTGTGCGGGGTAAAAAGCAATACCTAACGGAAACTGTGCGGTATATTAACACCATTTGGACTTATTAACACTGTGGCATTCACGCTACAAGCATTCCTAAAGAAAAACGAAGAATAATCTATAACAGAGTACCAGTTAGAAAGGCGATACCATCCAAAGTCGAAACATGCTTTGTACTTCTGTCTTTCTTTGTATGTTCTTCAAACATATCTGGGACAAATATTTTCACGAAATTATGAATAAAAAAATATTTTAATAATTGGATTTAACAAAATTCAAGTGTGGATTCGTTCAAGCTGGTTGCGACACATTAAAAATATTATCAGGCTATAATGTTACGAGAAAAATGTGGAATTACGTCAGGTAAAGGAACTGGATAAAACATGCAAGTCAATGACTATTTAATAAGTAGCTGACTCACATTTGAAATTAAACATATGTAAATCTTCCTGGTAGGTCACTCGGAAAAGATTGACATTACTTTTTGAACATATAAACTATCACCATTATTACAGAAAAGAATAAGCGATTTTAGCTTTAAGATTAATTAATACAGCAAGGTAGATTGAAGAAAGAGACAGTAATAAAATAAACAAGAGAGTCATCTAAATTGATGATGAAGAAGAAGCGACGATTGAGAATGCAGTGGGACAAGGATTTTCCTTCTCATCATTAATTTTCAACCTATGATTCGTATCTCCAGATTTCAAACGCTTCCAGGCTTATTCCTTCTTTCCCTGACATAAGTTTGTAACAATTTCTTCATACATTCTACGTCTATACCTGAAGCTACACTGAGAAAAAAATGCTATTGAATCAAAAGTACGCACTTTCGCGCTCGGTCAAAAGCAGATACTGTTCATTTAAATGAATATTCAATGAAGCAATAGGACATATTTCGGCTTGACAATGATGCTGTAAATTCGATAGTATATCTATTTGAATTATAGTATATCTATTTCAATCAATAAGATTTGCTTTTGACCGAGCGCGAAAGTGCAGACTTTTGATTCAACGGCATTTTTTTCTCAGTGTAATATTTTATAGCTTGAACATTAATGATGACGAGGAACTTGTCTCACTCCTTTTCTATAATGTTCGCTTCTTTTCCTTCATCATTGATTTTGATTGTCGTTCTTTCATTTTGTATGAGCCTGTAGATGATTCTCCTCTATATCTATTTTAATCCACTCTTTTTCATGCACCGAGTTTCATTTTATTTTCGCGTACGCAGCAGACGATGAAAAGTCTTGAAGAAGTCGCAACCGGTAGAAATGAACGGTGATCCTCGATCGCATGGCGAAGTCGGGATTGCCAAAGAATACTCTTTTCTCTCGCTCTTCGTGGAACCCGGATGACCTCCCCTCGTACTCGAAACGACTGGCTAGCAAGCTTGGTAGATTAACTGTACATCCTTTTGTGCACCGACTTGGAATGCAAGACGATACCATCCCACGAAAATGACGTACAGAGCCGTACCGAGACGAGTATCACCGTGGTTTGTGCTGTGTGAGATCCCGTCGAGCTGCTCAGGCAGGCGTCATTCATTCACCTGCGTGAATGTAGCTCCTCCCTTTCTCCGAGCTTCTGCTGATCTATTGTTCACCGTAAATCCATCCGTGGATGGTGACCGAACTGGATGGCTGGATCACGGAAGAATCTAGCTACGATCGTTATGGAAGCTATCAGTGCCCGTGTTCGTGGACCATCCAGCGAGGGGCCGACAAACTGGGAACTGAGCCTTTTTTTATTATTCCACTCTCGTGGAATGCGAGCTCGTCAGGTCATTCATTCAGCGGCTCAGGATCTTGCGACAAGATCAATCTAGAGTACCGAATCCCCGCTCCTTGTAAACCTTGAGCAGACCTTTCTGAATAGCCGGAGACACAGAAAACAGGAGCGATGTACCTTTAGTTACACAGGGGGGAATCCAGTTCAGCGGGAAGGGTCATGTGTATCGGATTTTCATCAGTTTTTGGCAGTTAATAGTGTTTCAAGTCAAAAACCCTAAAAATGTATTAATAATTTATGTGTAACTTGATTCAGGCTAAAGTCTGAATCAGGTTTGATTTACCCCGATGCAAAAGTTTGCACTGATATTGGATATGTTGTAAAAACCTTTTGTGTGACTATTCAGGTGTTTAGCTAATTTCCAAAAATTAGGACAAATGAATTCCCCGTCAGGGTAAATACGATTCTCCAATGGGCTCGATGGACAAGGTGGGAGAGACCAGGAATGCCTGGCAGTGCAATATGTGATCTTGCCAGCCAGCCGAGTACGTACGATCGAGCCGTTCATTCACCTGCTTCTTACATCCTGCCCTCCACCCGCTCAACTCTCCACAATTTACTCTATCTCTCTTTCACCAAGTCTTTTTACGTTATTTTCTTTTTCTCTTACCCTTCCCTGCCCCTCTCTAACTTTTTGCCCAATCCCCCGAGCCTGCATGGCAGTACTATTACTTCTCATAGATCACGCTCGTGATCCACGAGGTCGTAAAAGATCGTTAAGGTATCTGAGAAGCCAACGTTTTCGAGTTTGATCGAAATGAGACAAAACGAGATGAGAGCAGGGAAAGGATTTGTAAAGCCCCTCGCAAGTTTAGAAATTCCATGCCCTAGGCGCTTTTATGATCGACTTACGATCAACCGGATCTTTGGCAATGCTCTACTGATTGTTAGGAAAACTAGCAGAGAGGATCCATTCATTTTCCAGAGAGAACGTTTTCATTCCTCCGTTATAATAAGATAACACATTCAAAGGTTTCTGTTTCCCTTGTCCTTCATTAAATAACGATGGTATTAGAAGAAAAAGTGATGTTTAGAAAGAAAGGTTCACGAATTTGTAAATAAAGAGAGATCATTATTAACTAGTAGGAACAAGATGTTCAATGGTATGTGGTGTTATCCAGGAAGTCAGAGCGCAACTTAATAAGCAGCTGGAAAAATCTGAAGAATGTGGAAGCTGTCAACCACTTTCAAGAACTCACCGGGAAGGGACCAGGGAAGAGTATGCGTCGCTCGTGCAGAACTGTCTTTATCTTGTCACAGAGCCGCAGCTCGATTGGCATTTCGTTCTGTGAAGTTTGTCTAGCTTAGCTTCGCGTGTAAAATATTTTTATTTCGCGTTTTACACCCTGATTGATCAAATTCCTTAAATATCTTGAAAGAAACATCACACGCTGGTACAAGGTATTACTTCAGTAATTTATTTTAGTTTATTCCAATTCAATCCAGTAGACCTTGAATTGACTGATCGATTGCCAATTAACGGATCAAGATCAAGGAATAATTAAGCATTGAAAAGTTGCAAGCATGGCCAAAAGATTTAAGAAAATGAAAATTAAGAAAATCGGCGGGGTCAAATGTACACTGTCGTGCAAAGGAGGCGAGGTTAAGGGAGTACAGTCAAGGACAGAAGGCCTTCCCATTATTCTCATTATCTGTCACAGTAGCGCAGCGAAAGAAATAATTATTAAGTAATAACGATCCGTAAAATTTTGTTCTGTTACAGAAATTTAGCAATTGGAATTGGTATCCAGAACTTTCCGGAAGGATTAGCGGTTTCTTTGCCCCTACAAGCCTCTGGATTTAGTACTCTGAAAAGCTTTTGGTATGGTCAATTGTCAGGGATGGTTGAACCCATCGCTGGAATCCTGGGGGCTGCTGGAGTCTCTCTTGCTGCTCCTACCCTACCTTATGCTCTGGCATTCGCTGCAGGTGCTATGATTTACGTCGTTGTCGATGACATCATTCCGGAAGCGCAACAAAGGTTTGCAAATATCTTAGCTACTTGTATTGATTATTATCAAAAACAAGAAACGATTTTACATCAACTTTCATTGAGAAATTTCCTGTGTAATGAAAAAGAGTTGGAGTATGTTTCAATTATAAGCAACAGGGATAAAAACAATCAATCAATATTATTTTTACAATTGAAGCATTCTTGGTGAGTTTTTTTTTCAAAAACAAAACGTAAATTACAGTTGCTGCAACAACGAATGAGTTGAATTTACGAAGAAATAAGCTTGTTTTCTTAACTCTCAACTGGTTCCTATAACCCTGTTCTTTCTTCTCTTTCTCGCTATTTATCTGTCCTTCTCCGTTTAGGCTTTTTATTCTCCTCATTTTCCTTCTTCGTTCACCTATCGTCTCCTAAGGATTCCGTATTGCACTTGCACCCGCTTCCGTCTCAAGTTTCCCCCTGGATTTAATAAAGAACGAATTAGAGTTCATGTAAAGGTGCGGAAGCAGAAGGGCGAAAAATTCTTAGCAGACAATGCCCCTTTATTTCGGAAATTTCACCCCTCTTTCCACATGGTGACCGCGCGAATTCATCGCACTCCATGAATTTTTAACTCCGTTAGAGCACTCGACAATAATTTCATTTTTAAAATTCTCTATAAACTCAAATGGTACGAAAACAGTTATACCAACCAATTTAAACTAAATTTGAATGGACATCCGAGACTCTAAATATCTTTATGAGATTCAAGACGATTGCGGCGTAGAGAAGCGCGTAATGCCAGTGCCGTAGTTAGCAACAAACGAACGTAGCGAATTTCTTTCCCAGGCCTCGCTAGACGCGCATTGTCATTATAATTGGCTTCTTTTGTATTTCGCGTGCGATCTAACCGCTCAGCCTGGTCCCCAGGAGTAGCTCCTGAGATAGTCGGTCGCGATGCGCTCCCTCGGAAACCCCTCTGGAAAATACAAAAGTGAAAACAGATCCCTCTTCCAGGAAACAGTTGCAGGTCGAGCCACCTATATCAATCGACAGCTAGTCTCTTTCAATACAGACTTGCGAAGGTGTATGTTAATGCAATCGGCAATAAAACTCTGCCCTTGTTCACTAATATTTCCTTCACTCGAGTGTAACCAAGTAGTACAAAAATAAGGGAAATTATACTCGAAAACGTTTCAAGTATATTTCTGGGTATTATTTGCTATTTAGTAAATGAACGGGGAGTGAGATTTAATAGAACAGCAGATATTGATCTATTGTTTTATTATTTGAATGATGAAATCAATTTTGAATCAGTGCTGCATGAATGTGGACGAAGAAATGTTTGCTGTGTTTGAAGAAGTACGATATTTCCATTTTCGTATCATAGAGCGAATTCGCGCTACGATATGATAATTCTTGCTTCCTTCGATGATGAGACGATGGTACTCGATAAGAATACAAATTTTCTATGGTTCACCGAAAGGAGGTATTTACCGTGCGGATATGATTGATGTGGTAGAACGCCCACTGAAACACAACGGCCGCATTTCACCGGTCGTTTAAATTGATGGCCGTGTATAATTTACAAAATCAACAAGCCATGACGTGCAATACCGGACCAGTTTGTGCCTGCTTAATCTCTAATTATGCCGCGAAAACCCTTTTATTTCTCGCCATCCTGAGTCTTTGCCCCGTTGCCATGACGAACTTCCTTGCCACTTAGGAGCTGGTTTCGGGGTCATTGTGTCCTCCTCATTTTCAAAGTTTCTCTGTCACGTTACCCGGGCATATCAAAAATCTACTAGAGATTTGGATGAAATTAAAAGATTCTTAAAAATTTCAAACGATTTCAAAATATGTTTTTCAGTATTCTAGGCGATGGCAGAAGATTTAATTATTTGAAGGAATGTAAGAGATTTCAAAAGGTTTCACAGAATTTCAACAAATTTAACAGGATTTCAATAGATTTAACAGATTTTAAAGTATATTAAAACCATTTTTTATGTTTTGAAATTATATATGATAGAATTTTAATCTGTTTGTGCTCTTCATTAATTTCTGTTTTATCATTTTTATCTGGCATAAAAATACCATATTATATGTGGATCAGATTAAAGAATGAAATAAGGAAAAATGTAATAGATCATTATTTTTCTCATCGCGTGACGGAAACCCGACCTATGTATATTTTGATGACACTTGAATAAAAAGTAAATTAAGTAGAATAAGAGAAATATGAAATGCAGATTCAGACCATTATGGAATATTGGTTTGACTAATTGTCTGTGCAACTGAGACACTTTTGAAACATAATTTCCAGCGAATCGTAAATAAAATAAATCCCTATTTCCAATAGCCATTAAATTCCTTCATAATTAAATGAAATATTTTTTTCTTAACAGTGGAAACGGTAAACTTGCCAGCTGGAGTTCAATTGTTGGATTTCTGGTAATGATGGCCCTGGACGTTGGATTAGGTTAAGAGAATTTTCTAAAACTCATTTTGTACGAGCATTGTTATTTCACCCAGCTGGATAACGAAAAACCAATGATAACAACGTCGACTGATAGATTAGAACTCTATTCCAATATCAGTATTTGTCTGCACATTGAAGAAAGTCTGATTTGCGACATTTCGACGAAAACTAGTCTTAAAAACAAAAGCAAAAGCAGTTTTTGATTATTGAAGACAAAATCTGCGGTTTTTGAAATCATCTCTCCAGAAAAGTTACTTGTGCAATTTAAAATGATTTATTTGTTTTATGTGCAGCATCAAGAATGCTCATTAAAATAATGTTATTGTTTTTTAAATTTGTGAAGTTAATAGAACGTTTTTAAACGATGGAAAATGATCAGCAGTTTAATATTTTTGAACTATATAATTACAAACTAATAAAATTATGATAATCTTATGCTCACATGATTTTCAATAAATTACAATAAGATTATCTTTATCTTGGATTTGCATTAGATTTATCTGCTGTCACAAAATATAATGTATTAATTTTGTGTAGTATTTTGTTACTTGTTTGTACAATTGTGATCATGTAGGAAAAACTTATAATTTAAGAAAATATGAATTATTTTCAAAGTTTAACATTATAGAAAATAGTCCAATCGGGTTGTAAAAATAGTGCAAAAATTTAATCCGAGAAAACACTTTATGGATCGATTAATAGTTAGTATAAATTGCGTAATTTTTTTATGGGAAAATACTATTATACACAATAAGCTCATAGCATTAACGTGATAATCGATGGTATTGTCAAAGTTTTGTAATTATTGCCTTGTTGAATGCACGGAGTTCTTATTCGCAATGTGTTCAAGTTATATATCACTCCATGCAGGAGTAATCTTGACGCCGCACATTTGTTGCCAGAATGTATAGAGTGTGTAATGTATATATATGTATATATATAATTATATATATATATATATACTAGTGGATGTACATATTTTGACGAGAATTGTTATGTACATAATAATAAGTATTCCTACACTTGCAAAGACATATAAAGTATGTCCAATAAAATAAAGACGTTATGCTTGTTCGCTAGTGTCTCGTTTAAATGTATCGAGACCTCCTTTGGCCAATACGAACAAGTGTAAACGATTTTTACTACAAAGAGAAACGAAAATCAAGTATAACTTATGAGTAAATATCAAGCAATAAGCAACAATTTTGTCAATTTGTCCCATTGTAGCTGGAAACATGTTGTGGCAGAGATACATATTAAAGAGAGAACCAACTTGAATTCAATATTGAAATATCTCTTGAAAAAAAGTCTCTTGGAAGAAATGTGGTTTTAGAAAACTTTTTAGAAAAATCTTCGGTAATTGTACGGTTTATATTAAACCAGTTTTCAGGGTAATTGCAATTGTGAAAATGTTTGTAAAGTGCAGGCGACGACAGACTGCCTTAACGATTGCACTACTGCTATAAATCGTCTTTTTTGCGAAGACATAACAGCACTTTAGTCAAATTTATTGTAGATGTGAAGTACAGAAATATTTTTTGTTTGGTTTAACTAAATTATTTATTTAAATCAAAAAATATTATTTCTGAACGAAGTTAAAGCAAATTTCAACATTTCTGAAAGTGCTATCATTTTATTTCCTGTGTAATAATTATAAGGGTTCCAAAAAAGAAGGAATTTTATGCAAGAAAGTTCCTTCAACTTCAAAATTAATCATACTTTAATTTTCTTCTTAAAGCAAGAATCATTCTGCAATCTGTACTTATTGTGCATTTTTTAATGAAAATTATTGACACACTTCCTTGCACTAGGTAAATAATGTACTTGAATATTTGAGTGCATTAAGAAACGATTTTATAATGAGGTGCAGATTTTATATTCAAAGTGTAAATAACTCTGTAAAATATATTGTAATTGAATATTCGTATTGCATTCAGCGTGATTGTAATTGCGTCTGTACATTGAATGAATTTTCTCTTTTTGAAGAAATAAATTATATTTTTATCCTAAATATTTGTCTTTTTCCTTTATCTCACATTATATAAATTTTACTAAGTTACGTTACTTTAGAAACCCGATCTTTAAAAAAAGTTTTCAGATTGTTGATTACCAGGCTAAAATTTTCATAACTAAATTAAGGGTCATTATTATTCAACTCACATGACCGTGAACCGGACCCATTCGATTTTAAAATAATACTCTTTTTCTGGATTCTTGTAGATATAATATACGATTGTGTACCATAATTTTCACACTTTTGGAAAAAAGGCTTCTTTCGTTGTTTAAAAAAATTTCTTTATAAATTTAAGTTCAGGTTATCAATTACATATAATACGGGTAATTCTCTTGAATCTCATAAATATTTTCAAAATGTTATGTGCCCCTCATTTATGATTAAAGTATTTGTTTTTGTAAGCTGAAGCCAAGTATAAGATAAAATAAGATAAATTAAAAAATAAATAAAAAATAAAATAAATAAATAAAATTTATTTGTTGTTCAGAATTCTTGTTTGCGTAGATAGATGTTCAAAACCTTATTTGGGGTCAAAAATAAGAAACTTCTGGTAGTAGATGACACCACATGGCTTCGTAAGTCGTCTCAAAGGTTAAGGGATGTCCGGAAGGGTGGTTGAAGAGGAAAAAATATATAACAAGGGCTGGAGGGGGGTAGAGTGCAGTCAACTGGAAAGCCGCACACTTCGGCAACGCTCTGCCTGCAGCAGTCTTACGATGCACTTCGGATTGTTCGTGTCTATCACGTGCTCTCGTGTTCTGCCCGGCCATTTAATCGGTCGTAATAATAGTGATTGGCCGATAGCGGTAGTAGTTAGCAGCATTGTCGGCATAAAAGAATAAAAACGGTTTCGTTAATGGCCCCAGAGAGGGAGAGTTGTGGGTGACAAGGAGTGGGGATCCAGGGATTTGTATTATTCATATAAGGGCTATAGGTGCACCGGAAGTATCCGATACTATTTTACTAAAGCCATTTATTCACTCTCAAGAATCTTATCACCTTTCCTCAATAAATTCTTTAAATCCTTTTAAAATATCCTTTAAAAAATACTTTAAATCAAGGATTAATAATGAAATTTCAATCATTACCCAATGGGCATTATATGAAGTAACAATATTATAACAATAACAAAACAATGAAATGGTTTTTTTATCACTTTGACAACTTGATTACAGTGCATTGGCAATCATTAAATCGACTAGACACCGTGTCAACAAATTGTTTCTGTAACAATCTTCCATTTAACTAATTATACACTTTCTGACAATGTAGTAATGATTTGCTATACCTGAAAAAGAGTTCGTAAAGGAACCAAATAGATATTTTAATTTAATGCAAAATAATTAAGACTTTGCTAAGAAATAAAAAAATAATTATTTTTTATTCGCGTGAGAATCAGATAAATTACTTAATATGGAACATTTTTAACAGAATGTTATTAATGTACGTAGACACAATGAGTACACGATGTAACGTTTGAATTTATATGGCTGCTATATCAATATCGAGTGAGAGGGACTGGTCGTCAAGTCTTGCGTGATATTTTTAGAAATATTCTTCTCAAAATTTGCAAAATATTTTCTGCTTAGTTTATAGTAATTTTTATCTAGTATGTATTATACAATAATTGAAGGATTTTCATAAAATAAACTTTTAAAAGTTAGAATTAAAGTAAAAAAGGTTAATGATGTTTAATATTAATTGGTGTTTCAATTTGTCTTTGTTCTTATAAATGGATTCAAGTTATTACAAATTTATACAAAGTACGTGCAAATAACTCCTTAATTGTTTCTCATATATGCCCATTATTGCAAAAAGACAAGACTACATTAACATTTAAACCTTCCATCGTGTGGCCAACGAACTTTCGTCAAAACGTAATTAACGACCTCCAACGTTAACCGGAAGTCGTAGGAAGAGTTGTCAATTGCATGACCAGTATTTTATACTCATATCCAAGGAAGGAAGACCGACGTTTTTCTAATTCGTCAAAAAATTAGAAATTCGTGATTACTTTTATTTTTCATTTTTTACTCGCCATATATTTTTCATTCTTATTTTTAGAATTTTTTCTTATAATGAAATACTGTTCTTCATTTGCAGATAAGTGAAAGTATATAAAGTTGTAGAAGAAGGCAGGAATTTAGAGAATTAAAAGCATTCAGATTTTTCAAGCATAAATTTGCATAGAGGGTGACCAAAAAAAGACAGCCATAAATTTTCTCTTTGAGGAAAGGTCAGATTTACACGGTATGCAAAATAGAAAGAAAGTATGTACTTAGTGAAATCGAGGAAGCGCTGGCTTCGGAAAAAGGTATCTTTGAAGCTTACAGACGTTGAAGTCGTGTGGGCGATCTCTGTAGTGCTTTGGAATGCGACTCTGAAGAAAAGAAGAGGAGGGTCGCAAGAATAAAGAAGAAGACAAGCTGTTTCTTTTTTTGATTGTCTTGTTAAGTGAGTAGCAACATGACATTTTTCTATTTGTATAGAGCCACTTATTATTATCCGTCCGTGATTCATACAATTTTCCAGTCAAAAAATTGAAGTAGAGGAACAAGGTTTTGAATTATGGAGGTCAACTCTGACAATGTAAGTGTCTTTAGAAATTGGAGCCGGATAAACGTTATCGTTCTAGCCAAATAATCTTAAATGTCTTTCAAACTTTTAATCAGGTTTGTTTGCAATCTGCGTCATGTCTTGAAAACCTCATTGTCAATTTACTTGTGTAGATATCTATCAAGTTTCTTAATATATAATGGAATTTGAAATAGAAAATTCAAATTTTTAGTAAAAATTTAAAACTTCATAATTACATTATAGTACACTTTCATGATTGTGCTAGCTAAATATCAAGCAAGAAATTCAATGACCTCCCAGAATCCGCCCTTTATACTGACGTCATTCACTTCTTTTTCTCTCCTTCGTTCTCCAGATCAATCTGTAACGCCAAAGATCGATCGATCGATCGAATTGAGAAAGAAAGGCGCCTAAAATTCACCTTTTATGCTCTGATCTTTTGATCGGCTCTTTTTGTTGAGGCAAGTCGCGAAACACGTAGAAATTTTCCAATTTCGATGAATTGTCATTCTTAAATTTGACTCTTTGGCTAGGAAAATATTTTCCGAAGCTGTCACAAAGGTTTGAACGTGCTCTGGGTCAAAAGAACAACGGTTTTCGAGAAACGGTATTCTGTTGAACGACATTCCTTATGCCGCCAACAAATATCGAGAATTCACCACAGTGTTTGCCCTCTTTACCAGAAAAATTATCTCTGGAAAAAACATAATTTTTTAGACATAATAGATTGTACATAATAAAAATCGTATCCTCAACAAATTTATCTGAGAAGGACTAAATGAAGTTTAAATTATGTTTAAAACAAAAAACGTTCATTATAAATTATTCTAATGAAATATAACTATTAATAAAAATGTGAACGGATTCTTTTTCTGATCATTTAATGCGGAGTCCCCATTTTTCTTGCCATTAAACATAATATATTTTGTCAGGGTGTCTTATACCCGAGATTGATTGTGATACTAAGCCAAATATATAATCGATCGATTTTAGGGGTAAAAGAAGATCGCTACCCCTTAACGAATGCTGATATTTCTTCAGCATATAGGAGCGCACGAGCTTATATATAGAAATAGCCCTGGCGGAACAGCACCGGAAGTGAAGGAGTTCCGCCCAGGATTGTAGGGTCACCGTCCTTTGAAATATACATGCTTGGTGGTCGGGGAATCCGTTTCTTTCCTTTTTAACGGTGGAAGGCCTCTTCGTGCGTCTTCTTGCCGTTACGATTTAGATAATGCAAAAAAAACAGATGGAAGTAATCTCCTTAGGCTGAAGGTAAGAAGATGTTATAAAGAAATTTAGTTGCACATATAACAAGACTCTATAAAAAAAAGCTTGTGTGCCGGAAAATATCAGGGATTTTCTTTTACATACTTATAGTATATCTTTATTAATTCTAATAGCAGTATTTCGAACTTAAACCAAGTTCAATTAAAAATTTTGAGAGCCTATAAATTCAAGTTAAAGTTAAAATACCTACTTGACAATTAAAATAGTTGAGTTCTGTAATGACCTTGAGTTTGAAAATGTAAATGACTGAAAAGAAGACGAATCAGGACGGGAAAAATTTGATAAGAGTCAGGATATTAAATGGTGGTGCACTTCTTCTTGATTTTATAGAATAATAAGAAGTAACAGATGATAAAAAAAGAATTGGAATGAATTTCAGTGATTTCCGGTAAACTGGGGGCACCCTCTTTAATACATTCTATATGAATGAATTAATAGTCGCTATGAATTCGATCAACTAGAATCTAATTATGAGATGAATAATGTATGATGCATCGATGCGATTAGAGGCACCCTGTAGATGGCCAGACGGAGTTACACTTCCTCGAATGCGACATCCTGCCGGATTGAAATTGTCTGTTGGTATGCATTAAAGCCGGGACGAGTTTCACAAGAGGAAGGGACAACATTTTAACGTCGACACTTCCTTCCTCCGTGGAACGGACGAGTAAACGCGAGTACTACTTGCTTCAGCTTACAAACTGTAGGCGATAGTAGTTTCATTCATAAAGTCACGCATTTCGCCTGCAACGGTTGCAGTAGGAAACAGAAGAGTCAATATGACTTTACATTACAATTTTAAATCTGTTTTGCAAGATTTATTTTTGATTTTACTACTTTTATGTTCTTGGATGTTAAATCATTAATTCTGGAGATACCAGCACAGCGCGGCGACCTTAAAAGTCTCTCGACTTATAAGAAAGTACAAAATTTTAAGATAACAGATGTTCTGTAAATTAAACAACTCTATAGTGTCTTGTGAATAATAAATTATTTAATCTGAACTCTTCTAGTTTCCCGGCAGGGCCCGGATCTAGTTACCCGAATGAGTTGAACCCAGGTCGGGAAATTTTTACATGAGATAGACACTAATGAAATTGATATAAGTTTCTTTTCATTTCAATCGGATCTTTCTAATTTGAATATGTGGTCATTTAATTGATGTTTTTTTTTCTCCTCGAAGTCTCTTAGATCAGAGTATGCATGCAAACAGACGGCACAGTGATGAGATGGCGCGGCGTATGTGTTCTATAAAATTCTAGGCCGCAACTGCTGTGGCTCTATTTCTAATCCATTTCTATTTTCTATTTCCATGCGCCGGCGTCGACACGACTATTTTATACGTCTGCGATATTTCGAGACATCGGTAGCGCCGCAAGTCTCTTCGTCATCAATCCCACTATATTGCCATACTAAGTAAAAAGACATTTTTACCGGAAATAAGTTATTGGTATCCATGATTTTTGTATAAGAAAGCATCGTCTTTGTTAACATAAATTGTTAATTGTTAAAATTTATTGCAAAAATGACTGTTAAAAACTGAGGAAAGTCGAAAAAATTCTGAATTAGAGGAAGATACACAAAGCACTTTGCGGGTCATACTTTTCAATAGCATCAGTACACGCCTACCCAGGGACGGCTTTCAATTTCAAAAAACTGAAATTTAAACGATATACCAATTTCCGTTTTCACCAATTTTACAGCGCGATTTAATTTATGTATTCAAGTAAACTGTATCACAAGTTACTGCAATTTCAGTTATTAATTAGTAACGTAATTTGGATTAATTTAAATTAATAGAAATTAATTTAATTCAGAGAGCTTAACTTAATTAGAATTGTGTGGGGATAACAGTATACAAGATTTTTTTTATCTTTGTAGGGTTTATTATTTTGATATTAGCAGCACGTCTTAAAATGTTAATACCTGCTTTGTATTGAAATAATGTATTTAAGATAAAGTTTAAGAAGGTGGGCGAAGTTTCAATATAGAGTTTGAAGACTTGACTCTTTCCTAAAGCACTCGTTTATTACAATCACATTCGATCTTACAATTAGCACACATTATGGCACACATTAAATAGTAATGCGTACCACGTGAGTGTCACGTGTCTATATATACGTGCATAAATACTGTAAAAGTATATCTCTAGATTTTATATGAATGTTTGTGTTCATGTAAACATGTAAGATATGATTCGAACGTAAAACGTATGTGATACGCATGTACGTATCAAGATAAACTGTTTTTATCAATGGCGTAATCAAAAAGGGGCCAATCTTCTTTCTCAATGTTTTTAACCCTTTGATCATCAAGTTTTTACTGTACTTCAATATTAACTTCTATTTAAAAAAAAAATTGATGAGCAAGAAATACATTTCCTTTCTGAATCGCTTCTTCTTGAGAAGTATGAAAAACTATTTTTATTATTATATTTCGACTTTAAAGAATCTTTCGATTGCAATTCTAGTTGCAATCGTTATATTTTGAATAAAGAAATTAAATTCATAGTCAAAGCAATACTGGTGGTCCAAGGGTTAAGTAGTAACGGCTTATCATGGTCAGCCAAATTTTAAGATTTTAATGTATCATTGGCGGTATATCAAAACTATTACTAATTTGTGTGCTTTATATCAATTTAATTTTTAAATTCGAAATTTCTTGAACCCTTCCCTTAATATATTATCATTTATCCTAAACTTATAAAAATTAATTTCTTTTCCTGGGTAAGTGATTCATTCCATTTTTACATTGATGGCTGATCTCAAGAAAATGACGGGGTTTATTGATGATTGAAAGTAAAATCGTTTAAAACTGTATGGTTTCGAAGATGTATTATACCTATATTAGCATATAAAATTATTTAATGTATATACAATTCTTGATTTCAAAATCGTATGTTTTGACATTGAGTTTAGTCAAATTTCCACAGAATCTAGTTAACCTAGGATCGCTTTTTTTATCGCGCCAGGTATAGAAATCAATCGCAATCCTTTTGCATGAAATTTGAGATCATCAAGTTCAACGCGGGCTCCTCTGTGAATCAAATTTCGATTTCTTTAATAATTTACTTCGGCGTCTCCAGATCAATATTTTTTTTTTTTTTCAATTCAAAAAAGTCAAGTTTTTGCATTCTAGAAAATTTCTTTATTAAGATATTGGCCATTTTTATCTTGAAATATTTGATGTAGGATAATTTATACTTAATTTTACATTAAAATGAAGAAACTTGGTCCCATCGAGAAAGATTGCACACTTGGCGCTTAGCGGTTGATTTAAATTTTCGATTTTGCGAGTAACGTTTTATATTGAAGTGAACTTTTATAATTTATTCTAATGTCGCTTAACTTGCTCATCGTGAATTTGGACATATCAGGGCATTTTTTAATTCCTAAACCTTTTATTTACCTATCGCAACAAGGCGCAATTTTCTTAGTTTCAACTCAGATTTTGACTAATTTTAATTATGAGCTTTAGCCCAAATATTTTTTATGGGTGGAAGTATTATAATAATTGGAAGTCCTTCTATTGTTTAAAATCAAAAAAATTCACAGAATATTTTTTATTGTAAGAAAAATCAAGCGTGAACGTCGCGCAAATTTTAAGCTAAGCTCAAAGTCGGCACTTGCAGTGTGGAAGTTTGTCATTGTAAGATAATCGAAAAATATATGACTTTTATTACATAATAACTTAATGATTGTTAATTACACATGATTGGATTATTTATAATTAAGTACATGAAAAAATGTAATTAGCGTAGATTTTTATTCAATATTGTATGTATACATATTAGAGCTTAATTGGAAATTTAATCACAAATATCTTGCTAAAATAAAATAAAATTGAAAAATAGCATTTAACATTTTCATTAACATTAAACATTTTATGAAATTGACGCAAGAGGTATATATATGACCAGCTATGGCTTCAGTTTAGTCGCCGAAGGTCGCCACTAAATTACGCCGTACTTTTATATAGAAGCGTACTTTGAGAGAGGAAGTCGTTGGTCTTTTGAAGATCATGAAAACTTTGTTTTTAATTTTCTATAATATAAAAACAAACGTTTTTTTCGCATTTTTTATGCGAAAAAAACTTTATAGTAAAGTATCTATATGCGATCTTAACAGAAACAAGTTTCTTCTATCTATCTCAATCAGTTTAAAGCTTATAATAGATTATTAGAAAAGCAATATATATATATAATATATATATATATAAATAATATGCATTTATGCAAATATATCCATTCAAATTATTATTAATTTTATTATCTAACCTTTTCTTCATATTTAGTCGAATGTGAAAGAAATAAATGCAAATGAGCGAAATTTCATAAGGGTCTGGATTTCCTTGAACTTCAACGCATGATTCGAGATCCGGTTAATGTTGAAAGTTAAATTTCTTCTTCAACAGAAATCTTCCTCTATTATGAAAGTTTATTCTTTTTGAACGTAAATTTACATTATTCTCGCTTCATCTTGATCTCATGTTTTATCTGCATAATTCATTCACGCACATATTCTATCTCCATTCCATAAAGTCGACAAATCCTCCAAGATTTTCCAATAAAATCTCAATTTCAAAACTTCAAAATATTAAACATCTTCGGCTGGGTCCTTCGGAAAATCTTTCAACATTTGAAATGCGCATGCAACCAGAGCGAGTGCGAAGTGGCCGAAGGCCACCAGCGAATTGCGCGTTATTTGTCACGTGCCTCTTTCTCAGAAAGAGTCTGCGCCTCAATCCGCCTCAAAATTCAGTGAATTTTCAACCTCCACAGTTCCATCAATTCTTTAGGATTAATTTAATTTAAAAAATTGCAATCGATTTACAATCCTTCGGCAGATATTTCAGCAACGAGCATGAAGCATTCGCAATTCGCATATCCGTACCCGATCGGAATTCGAGGCAGGGCACGGCCATTTTGCACGCCTGTTTGACTTCGTCGTCTTGCCGTCAGAGCGCATCCAATTCGGAAGAAGAAAATTGACCATACCTCAGCGATTTTATACTCATTTTTTCGCCAAGTACCAGCATGATTTTCGTGCGGGGTGCTTTCAATTTTCCGCGGGAACGGCTTACCCGATTTCAAATCGCCCTTTTGCCGGGAGCCGGATCAGAACGATGAAGGACAGAAATAAGAGAGGGTAAAAGAGAGTGACAGAGAGAGAGAAGGGAAATTGAGAGTGGGAGAAAGAAATAGGGAAAAGAGGGGATTCACCAGTGGTCGACTGGCCTCAGTTCTCGTCCGCCAGCCGGTCGTCCACGAAAGGTGTTTGACAGTTTGTGCCTTCCGTTCTCTTCAAAACTAAAAATTTTTTATTTTCTCCTACTACTTTATCTATTTATTTACTTTTTAATTCACTTTTATTTCTTCCTCATTCCTACCCCTCCTCTTCCATCTTCCTGGCAATGTTTCGCAAAAATTAATATCCAAATCCGTAAGAAAAATTAAATTTGAATTAATAATTGAACCTGTAAACATTCAAAAGAAGATAATCGAGTGAGAATTAAAACAACAAAACAAAATTAATTTTTTTCTCTCTTCCGAATGAACTTCTTCAGGATTCTTCCGGTTCAGTCTTTCATCTTCCTTTCTTCTTTCCCTCCTGTACTTTGTCTTCTTTCGTCACTTAAAAAATCTCAGTCCGATGTCCGTGAGTCCAAAGATCGATTTTCGCGATCCAGTGTCGAAATTATTCGCGAGTTTAGTTGATCCCTCCCCTGTGAGAAGGACTGCAATATTGGATGAAAGATTTCAATTTTTGTTAAATTCAGGGATTCTTTCTAATGGTTTGCACATCACGGAAAATATGCTGGTCTCATTTCATCATTGAATTAATTAAGGTAGTGCTTATTTGATTCTTCTCCGAGTACTAAAGGTTCTGCATCACTAAAGAACAGAAACTCACGGAATTTACAAAAAAGGTATGTTCAATGACTGTGAAGCTAGTTTCCAAGCTTTCGAGTTAAAAGAAATTCAAGTTTCTTTATCCTACAATGTGTAAAGATAATTTTTGCTTGGATTTCAAGTATATTACTGATTTCAAGCTGTTAAACATTTGAAAATCTATGTTTCGGCATTAGAACAAAACTTCATTTTCACTGCATAATTTCACTTTATTTTTGTATAATTATTTATTGTCCCGATGTTACATATTTAAAAGTAACAAAAGTCCCATCGAGAGTTGGCAGCACTGCAAAGTTTCTGCGCATGCTCAGGAGAAATCCAATCATTTCAAACTTACTTCATGAAATCTTTCGATTCAAAACTACATTTTCAACAATAATCAAATAGTTATTAATTGTTAAATACACAAATGCTAGAGTAATTTTGAGTTTTCTTCAGTAATTACTTTTTAGGATAAAATTATACTCTCAATTCAATACAAATTCAAGATGGCACTCGGAGTTACAGCTAAAAGTTTGCTGATTATAACTGATTACTGTTCTCCGTGAAAGGGTTTTCCTTTAAATTTCAGATCTTCAGAGGAATGTTAAGAAATTTTATATATAACTTAATCTAGACCCTCTGTGGTTTGAGTTTTTTACGTTTTAATGCTGTTTGGTTGACTGAATTTAAAAATTCACTTAACATTTCGCACTGCTAACAACTTTTAAATCTTTTTTCATCATGCACATGGTTTTTTATGGGCCTTACATTTGTACTTTGAAAAAGAGGAACGAGGCAGTGGAGGATAACGATCAACTGATGTTTTACGTAATGCGTAAATGGGATCCCATAGCCTCATCACAGCTCAAGTCACGTAGAATAACATCGTTGCCATGATATATGACGTACATAAATGCTTGTGTGATATGTTCAACTATACACAAGGTATCCCATAAACGTCGATTCATAAATAACTGAGAGTATAGTCTATAACAAAGGATCGCGGTTTTTGTGACTTGAGAAACCTTACTGGGTATTTATCGTTGAAAATCAGGAAATCAGTGCTACAAAATATCTGAAATTAATATTAAGGAGCACTTGAACAGTCTTTATCATACCGAAAAATTCTTATCTATAACAAAAATGTTGCCAGAGTTCTTTTTTTACCACTAAAATGTTGTGACGTTTTACGAGCTAACAAATGCGAAATGTAGACCATGCTTCGGTCATGAAATCTCAATGTACGATAAAATTTGCAAGCGTACAAAGTTGTAAAAACTTTATATCAGTAAAAGTAATCCGACATGAAGTTTTGAAGGAACCGGCGTTCATTTTTTAGACAAACATCGCTGTTTTCCTTATTGAAGCCATTATTATCATCCATTAAGTGTACAAGCACACACGGAAAATATCAGTGAGATCATTTGGTTGATTCAAACAATCAAAACGTTTAATTGGAGCAATCAAACATTTTGTTTTACATATAATAAGAATATTCTATAGTTGAACCAATCAAAATTGTAATGATTCAGCCAAATTATTTTCTGAATGTATAAAAAGGCAAAGACCAAGACTCTTGGCCTCAATATCTTTCAAGATTCATAGGTTTCGCCCACTCTATACCTAGAAAATACTCTACCTAATTTCTTACTAAATCTTCATTCCAATTAAATAAGTAATTATAAATAAACTGTGAAATATAAGTAAAATATAAATATGAATTATTATGTTTAAAATATGATTGAAATCGTAGGCGAGAACTTCCTCAGTCCTCTCAATGTGACAAACCCACATATAGATAATGGGAAACACGAAACTAGGTGGGTTAGAAAAATTTCTAAATTTATCATCTAAATGATGTCTTTTATTAATTAATATCAATTACACTTTGACCCAAATATTCTATTAAATATTTAATTGCCACAGTAATTTTAAACGTACTTTAAAACACGCCATTGAGATTGGTATATACTTTTATCAAAGCAAGATAACACTTCTCTTTAATATTCACGAATTGTTAAACTCTTCTTGCATATAATTATAAAATCTTTTTAAAAAGGTTCTATTATATTATGTAAGTAAAATAATTCAGTAGGTAAAACCACTGTTGGCAGATCAATATTTTCTGACCAAAATAACATTCCTTACCTAATAATTATCAGAGTGAGCCTCAAATGGTTCCTGTTTTTTTCGCTTTGATATGATTCTTCAGATTTTAAAATAAATATTGCAAGTCATCAATCATCGTAGGAGGTTACTAAATAACTTGACTAATTCTTATTTATCTTGAAACTGGAGATAAAAGATCTATCAGTTTCATGTGTTGAAAATTTTAAAGCAGTCTCAGACACATGTTTGTGTAAAAGCCAACAGACAAGCAATTATTCAAGAAAACTTTCGGTTTCTAAACTGAAGCTGTAATAAAAATATTTAAGTAATGATTGTCTAGCTCTGTCACATTACTTTTTTTTTTATTTGAGATTGGCCACTGTCCAAGCAAGCTCCGAAGCCCCGTCTATTTTTGTTAATTTCGATCATCTCCTGAAAAGCAGACATTTATAGTTATTTCTCCAATGAATCTCGAGAGTCCCATTTTTTTCAATGCTAGCCTCAGTGTCTCGCGTTAACGACTTTCTCTACTTACGAGAAGTCAAGAGCTCTCAAATGAATCCGGAAGTACACTAATCAAAAGTATCAAAACTATCAATGACAATGGCTTAGCGATTATGTCCCCAAGTCAATTTCTAGTGCCACACCGTGTTTATAAATTGCGTTTGTTATTAAAATTTTGTTAGGCTGCGAATATAAATATGTAGGTTATCGCTCTATCTTGAAGGCATTTAATTTCCTTTAATAATCATGCATAATTGATAAATTTGTATGACTAAACATGAATCTGCACTGTAGAGATAGCAGAATCTTTTCTGGGATTCCCCACGCGAACTATGATTCATTCATAAAAGGGTTAATGGGTTTGTGCAACACATAAAGTGTACTTTGCACGCGTAGAACGACGCGCGTTTAACGCATATAGAGGTTAATGTATCCATTCGAGACAAGAACTCTTTCGCAACAACCTGCTTATACAATGAGCACAATAAACATTTGAAGTTTCAAAAGTTGCAACAACTACCAGAATAGAATTTTCAGTTTTTAATTTCATTCATACTGACTTTACTTACATGTCCAGGAAGTTGGCAACGCCAACTTTAAATTTCCAAAAAATGAAACTTGTGCTGAATTGTACTAGGTTTGTGCTGTGAAAAAATCAAATTTTGACCCCAAAAATCAATAAAACATTTTTATGAAACTGAAGTTTGCAACGTTTACGATAAACGAAAAATTTTTCTTTTTTTCTAAAACTTACTAGATCCAAAATTTTCTGGTGGAAAGTAGTCGTATACAACCCAAAAAATGATTCGCCAAAGTTTCAACCTCATCCCGCATTTGGAACTCACCCTACTTCATCTCTTAAAATTAAAAATTCATCCCATATCATTCCTTAGACCTACAAAAATTTACCAAAACTTTTCTAATTCGTGGGGTCATAATTTTATTACTGATAATAAGACCTCAATTTTAACAAGTACCCAAAGAACTTAAATTCATCAAACACTGTTTGGGTTTAAGGAATAACATATACATAAGAGTGAGTTGCTAATGAGCAGGAGGGATGCAACTTTTTGAGATGTCTTTTAGCATTGAAAAGACTTAGTATCAATAATTAAATTTTGACCCAACGAATTAGGGTAATTTTGGTGAATTTTTTTAGTTTTAAGGGATGAAGTCAGGTGAGTTCCAAATTCGTGGGAGGGTTAAAACTTCGTTGGGTCATTTATTGAATTGTATAGAAATACTTTCCACCAGAAAATTTTGTATCTTATATTTAAAAAATAAAACATTTTTCGTTTTCGTTTATCGTAAACGTTGCAAACTTCAGGCTCATTGATTTTTGGGGTCAAATTTTGATTTTTTCAAAAAATCATTTACGGCACAAAACAGCACAAACCTAGCACAATTCA
>JAUEJJ010000017.1:4861152-4881049 GCA_032164275.1 Synergus coniferae | reverse complement strand
CGTTGCATGCAACAGGTATTCGTTCTGACGTCACAGTTGCATCAAGAACGACTAGCGCACACGCTTTTGTGAGCGCCACCCAGTGAGAATATACATGTGAATCGGACATTGTCAGGCGCGAGACTCGAACCAAATGTTGTGTCAGTAGTGTGATGGTATTACGTTCATGTTATTCAACAACGATGCTGCCTGGAATTGAACTTGGTCACGTAACAATTTTAAATATTCTTCTTCTGAAGAACATTCCCTCTTTAATCGAGCACTTGATAAATACCAAACAATTCAGCGTTTTTAAGTTACAATCTGGTGAAACTTTTACCTTTTGAGCTGAAAATGCATCACTCTAATCTAGTATTTAGAAAAATATTAAGAAAATTGATTAGAGAAAAGGTTATTATAAAATTGATTAGTTTCTTTTAGTATGAATAAAACTGTTCCATTTTCGTTCAGAGCCACCTGAATCACGAACAATCGTAAGAAAGGGAATTTTTTTAATATGATTGGGATCGTCCTACCAGCTGTAAAAGACAGAAGGTAGAATAGCTCGCGGCAGAGACTGTTACTGTAAGAATTCTAATTAGAGATAATGACGTCATTAAGGTCTGAGGCACGACGAGACGGGACGGTCTGTTGCGCCTGCTATATGCAGCTTGTACCTTTTCTATATGCACTTTACGCATGCATGCACACCATCAAGAACATCCTCGCGAATTATGATCACACCAAATTCGAAAATAATTATAATTTTGTCAGGGATAATTGTCAAAATGAGAAAAATTGAAATAAATGCAATCAGCTAGAAGGTAATAAGTAATAACATACTCGTACGAGGAAGTGATGATTTTGCAACTTGTTGTTTATTACAATCCCTTCTTTTCACTGCAGCGTAATTTAATCAGTGTTAAAAATTAAAATAGCACTTTTTCAGCTTGTCGTTCGCTTGCGATGTGAAATGAAGCATATAGAATCAGAGACTGTTAAGGAAGAGAATCGACACAAGTAAAAGGTGCGTTCCCTTAGAACGCCATAAAGGCGGATCTGCGATCGCTGAGCAAAAGAACATTGCTCGATGAAATAACGCAGTGCACGTCCAGGAGAAACGGGGATATTTGCACCATATAAGGCCCTGTTTAGCGGCATCCCACGTTCCACGATTCTACCCTGTGTTCGCGGTTTGTCTGGTCTAATGTACCTTAGCTCACTAGCCACATGCGGAATTTCGCACCTTATTCTTTACTATTCATTTCTCAAAATTATGAAACGCCTCAGAATGATAAATGCCATTTATAAAGTAAAAATTATACAATTGTCATAACGCTTCTGCAAAGACCGACAATATATGAAAGATCACAAAATCTGTCGCGTAGGCGCTGATGTACAGGACGTTCATTAATTCGATCTATGCATCTTGTATGTAGGTATAACAGTGAAAAATTAACATATAAACTCGGTACATCGTATCGGCACTTGAAGAGCATTTCCGACCGTTGAATTGTACTTTCCTAAAACTAAAATAAAAAGTAAAATGCTAGACCTGACATTTATAAAGATATACTGCATTTACTCTGTATTTATTCAATTGAATCTCCACTGATCCATTCAACGTACTCATTGAATTTGATATCACTGAGCATTTGTTAAAAATGAATTTTAGACTCTATTTTGTAACTTACTTCTGAAAATGTTGTTTCTAAAGAATCTTTGACGTGCCATAATCTTGACTAAATCTTGGGAATAGATGTCACCAAGTGTGGTTGCACATACATTATACTTGTGTCATGACGCCGGGCAAAGACCGATGCTGGCGGCGTTGACCACGATGGCACGTACCATCCAAGAACAAAAGAAGAATGCGAATCACTACCTTATTGGGACAAGTCAGTTTTCGTGGAAACCCAGGCCATAAAAACTTGCACAGTCTCTGTACTACACTGTTCTAACGACTTCTTTCCCACGCGTTCATCACTTAAAAAAAAAAGAAAAAAAAGAACAGAAAAAAAGTATAAATTCCCTACAAGTTTGACATACACATCACACCAGAGGAATTAACTCAAGTAATTGTTGCTGTTTTTTCATCAACAGGAATTGGAAAGGAAATTTTTTGATGATCATTATTTAATAATTACTTAAACAATAATTAAAGTAGAGGAGATCTGAAAATATAGGAACATTTGAAATTTTATGTTTGTATATTTTATCCCTACGCGATCTAACGTCATGTTAGCACCACAAGAAATGATAACGAAACGGTGTAAGATAAACGATACATTTTTTATCTGCATTCCAGTGTACTTATATATCTCTAAATAAATTCCTCTTTGAGCAGATAAAAAGAGTTAATTTATTGGTTTAATATATTTAAGTAAATATCCCATACGAAGTAAAGGAATACTTTTTAAACTTGTTACTGAAGAAGACCTATTTGTGTAATGGAATTCCACTTCGATTTAAATGGAATTTCCTCCGAGTCAAGTGCAGATAGGAAAATAGGCTCTTACTTTCAAGAGGAGCTTTTTTATTTGAAGATGATTCGCAGATAACGATCCACGTGGAAAATATTTGAATTATCTCTAAAATAGAATTTTTGCAAATATTATAGATAAGAGTCAGGAAAAATTCTAAGTAAAGTTAGTTGCCCAACTTTTATTTCACGCAATGAAATCTTTTACTTCCTTTTTTTTATGTTCCCACTAAATAATTGATTTTAACGAAATTCTGTTGATTTTTGAATGTCATTTTGAAGAATCTTTCGATTTGTCTTTCCCGAACTTTTTTGCGACCAAGTACTTGAAAATCATTGAAACAGAAAGTTTCCAGCACAGAAATGAATAATCTCTATGAAACAGAGTGAAGAAATACATTTTTTTATTCTCCGGATATGGTAATCGGGGCGTTCTGGTCGGTGAATTTTGTACCAGGAAGAGCTGTTACGTATAAAATGAGCGCCACTGTTATGCCTAGACAGCGCGCGCGCGGTTGTGGCTCTTTAAACTTTAAAAGGCAGAGCCAGGAGAAAAAGTATTGACCCCTGCAGAGGGGCAATGTGGTCAAAATTGCCCCTTTTGCGACCAGGTCGACGTCCGAATTTCGTTCACGTGTCGATCCTTGGATTATACAAGAAATGCTGAACGAGTGTACAGAACTCTAAAGACACGGTGGAGACAGCGCCTTTACGATTATGCAAAGCAATTATCGTGGAATGCGGTCAGCTGTTTCCAGTCGTGATGACGTCATTCATTGCCGTGTATCTAGTGAGGAGCTCTCGGCCGACATACACAGCATTGTTCCACACAAGCGATGATCTTCCTACTTCGTGGCTCCGTGCCGAGAAACTAAAATCCAACAACGATGCTAATTTTATTAGCGATCTCAACCCTGATTAATTGACTCTTGCATTTCAGACAGTTGACTTGATGCGAATCTAATCGTCTAGACTCAGTCAGAGAATCTCTTAGACAAGCAATCATCCACATTGCTCACTTCTTTTTTTTTTACTGATGATCGTTGACCTTGTATTTTTTTTTGAAGAAATTACATTTCTTCTGAAATACATTTCAGAAATAAGTAAGGTTGGTGCGGAGCACGAGAAATGTATAAGATCTTAATTTACAATATAATTGTATAATTCGGAGATGTATGATTAGAACGTTGATTTTTAAATTATTTTTTTCTTTTTAATGCAAGCGAAACTCAACGTTATATCCTTCGGGATTATTGTCATTGATTATAATTAAGTACCGATAATTACAGACTGAAATAATGGATACTGTTGAACACTTACTACGCGTGTCAAAATTGAAATTACTTGGAGCTCGAAGCTATGCGCGATATTATAAAATTTTGTTTGCCTGTTAATTAACGGTCACTCTAATATCATAAATGCTAAGAGTTAATAAGAGCCTGCCCCACAGAATCATAACGATCAGGTTCGCTATAGGTATTAAATCCAATTACGCAGCGAAATTGAACGAGCGAGATGCATGACCTATTATTCTAAGGCGTAGTTCTGAAAAAATTGCATCTATGCATTTTTTTCCATCGTTTTTAAAGCTATACAATTCACATGTACCATTTCTTTGGCTCGTGTTTGCGACAGAATATTATAACAATAATTTGGATACGGAGTTGCTTTACATAACATCTGTATGTAAATTTGACGATGTCTCCACATTTTGGATCTAAACAACTTGTAATGGCGTCATTGCTATTCTGTTATAAGTTTTCGAGATTTTGCCACCTTTTCAATTTTTCGATTACTGTATTGTTAAAAATGTGTATAATTGAAGTAAATTTGTGAATCGTAATGTAACATTACATTACATGCGGTAAGATACAAAAGACTTTGAAGAGTGTACGCCTCTGAAGGTTGATGTGGCACGTGAAGAAAAAAAGGAATTATTGTCTGCTTCACAGAAAGTTGGTGGTGGATTTACCTGCATGATAGTAGTTGTAATACTTGTAATGGACCTTTAAAAAATTAGCGGGGTTCGGCTGGCACGTGGGTTCGTTCAACTTCGACTGTCTCTCGCACTCTGCGCGCACGTATACCATTGCGCAAGCTCTAAAGCGAATTTATCATGCGCAGGCGCGACATTAAGAATCTTCACAGAGAAAATCGCTAATGTCGGGTTTTGGCTTCGTGCACGCCTTCTGATATTTTAAGCCGAATATTTCATGATTCAATGCAAATTTCGAAAGTTTGGAGATTCAATAAAGTCCTAATTACGATTTTTACGTCCTTATTTTACACTGGAATAAAATAACTTGTCAGCACCTGGTACTAAGTCTTACTAATAACCGCAGGAAACTGTATATATTCATTTTCTACGAATAGTTCCTGTCGCGTTATTAGTAAAACCATTTAAATTATCCTTTTGTTATGAAACACAATGAAGTTCTTGCTCGAATACAATTTGCACCGCGAATTGCTCAAATTTGTATTCCTTGCTTCAATTTTTCAGAAAACTTGACCGTGTCTGAAGAATTTCTTCACATTCTATTCGAAATGAAAATTTAAAAAATCACTTTTACACCTCTCTGCCCAAAGCTAATAAAAATGATTATTGTATGTTTACTCAGAGAGTATATTCTTTATTCTTTCGATTTTAGTGTGGTTTCTACTTCCTGTTTATCTCTTATCTGAAAACACACTGAAATTCCTTATTGCGTCTGCTTCTTCACGATTGACTCACGAATAGGCCACTCAAGAAGCCTATTCGTACGAAACATATCTAGCCGCGATATAGCCACGCAGCGCGAACCAGCGTGGGAACTCTTTCCGACCACAGTGGTACTCAATTCTTGCTTGAAATTCCAAAATAATTATAGATTTGAAATTTCACAATCATCAGATTTAATGTACAAAAGTATCGTTTACTTTATAATTTCCCAACATTGAATTCCTTCAAATGTTTTCAGGGAACATTTAATAAACTGTTGTTAAAAAGTTACATCTCTAGTGAGAAGTATTGAATGCTGCAATGTATCGCTTTTATGGGTACAAAAACTCGACAATCTTCTTTTTACACCTTCTTTTCTATTTTGCGACTTTTCTTCGACTTTATGATCGAAACGGTGGTATTTTTTATCACCAGCTCACACACAATACGCATCAAAGTGTTTTTTTTACAGAACTATATTTGAACAGGCGACTAGTATCTGGTACATGTGGGTTTTCTTTTGCATACGACGTATTACATAACTTGCAAAAATATTACACGTTTCTTTATAAATTCTCTTTGATACGCTTTCTTTGATTCACTCTTTACGTTTTTAATTTCAAGCTAATAGAAAATAAATTCATTACCTCGAAAATTATTGTTTTGGCACTTATTCATTTTACAATTGACACTGACAAGATTAAATCGTAAATTTTCGATTTCAACTGCTTCGCCGATTTTATATGTACACGCAGGACTGTACTGCGTTTGACTTGTACGCACATTGCGTATAACAAGACGCTGAGGTTATCACTGCGTTAATTAAGCAGATCGTTGATCTTCTAATTTATTATTTCCCTTACAGTTCTTACAAAGTGCTAACAAAGAGCATAATTTATCTGCGTACAAGCCACTTGGTTGATTTAATATATTCAGCGCACCCATCAAGATTCTCGTTCTATTGCGTAATTTGTAAAAAAGAACGGGAAGTTGTTTAAGGGTTAAAAAAAAAACATGTTTATAGGAGGGGTAGATACAAGTTCTGGAATTACTGCACAATATAGATTAAATCACTTTTCAACCATCGCACAATCTTAGAGGTTTTCGAAATCATCTAAAACACTTTATTACGATACATATTGAGGGCTTGAGATCTTTTCTTTCAAGAATAGCACTAGAGGCTTTATTCGAACTTTCAGTGGGAGGTGTCACATCTTGCGGCGGTATTTATAGCTTAATTGTTTTCGCTGTGGAGAACCGATTGGAATTCAAAGGCATTTGCGTCCGAAATTTCCGACTTGACCGAAATTCAAGTAAAATTTTTAGCCACACATTTCTCGAAAGTGAGGAAAATTCCTTGGAAATTGATTAGGGGTAAGTGAAAATAGATGGACAAGGTACTGAGCAAAAGTAAAGGCTGGATGCAGGCCTTTAAACCGTCTAGAGCTCATCCGGTCGTCCCTCTGTTCCTCAAAGCTCTATCATAGACTCACACAAGTGTACCAGTGAAATATCTAACATGCGTGAGAGTGATGCGTGTGCTTGGGTGTACGACCATCGAACTTTGCAATGTGTGCATATGTATAATGTACGTGTTTGTATGAGCACTGCTCTGTAATGATAGTCAGGGAAGTCGAGTCGAGACGAAAGAGCGACAGAGGAGGCAAAGCAACTATTCCGAAAGGGGAAATGACGTCACGACCGGAAGTGAGACACGAGCTGAATGTCCGATTACATCGAATGTGTGACCTACTTGTAAGAAGGCCAAAAAAAAATATGAGTCTCTACGAGAAGTTACTTCACTTCCGCTTGAAGAAAGAAAACTGTGGAATTGATAACAAGTTCCACCAAGTTTGATAATGTAGACTACTGTCACATAAGTTCAACATCAGAATTCAAATAGACACTCGGATCTTTGGTAGAATATGTGCATTGAGAGGAAGTGAACTTTTTTAGTCGGAAAAATATCAGCGAGAATGATGGAGACTTCAAGCCATTGTGCAGACAGTAAGGTATATGGGAAAAGTTTTGCCGACAGAATGAAGAGACTGTGGTTCAGTCATGGCGAATTCTGAATGGAAAGACAGTGTGCAAAAGAAAGCAAATGGAAGGAGGTGAGAGTATAAGAGAAAAAGTATCCTTTCACACATTCGAGATACTCAAGAATGTGCTTACTGTGTACATTAGGTTCACGGCACGTTTACCATGTAGCGTAATACAAGAACTGTAATTTCAGAATAAAAAAAGGTGGAAACGAAGTCTGTAGTTTATTATTTTACAAGTTTACTTTATTGAGCCCATTACGAAATTTAAAAGAATCTTCATTTAAGGAATACTAATTTATCATTTTTTCTTTTTGTTCTAGGTGAGTTCATACTTCCTTCCCAGAATGATAATTTCGATAATTATTTGCCCTGTATGGCCGGTCCACACTCTAATTATACGAATTATCTTTGAATGTCTTTTCTAGCTAAAAATATGAGGAAGAAATAAGGCTTTAACACATTTTCATCTGCGAATTTTTTCACAGTGAAATGTAATCGCTGAGTATATTACAAAATTTTCTATTTCTTCCTGGGCTCGATTAGTTAAATTCATTGAATGTCTATAGCGCTTGAATGAATAAAAGATATGTTACGTTCCGGATGTGAAGCTTTGGATGTTAATTTTTCTATGTAGCTTTCGTGAGTATTTTTATACGCGAATGATGTGCGGGATGTTTCGTAATCCGTCGATTTTCCTCGAATATGTATATATATCACACGAGCGCCTGGCTCGATTGAATGGAGGCGTCAGAATTCTTATCAGCGTAGCCCTGCCCTTACGTCATTCTCGGCGCAAAATTATTGTCCCGGGTGTCGACATTCGCAACTGGTCGCACTCACGTTACAGTCAATTCATTTTCTGTTAAGAGTATATCGTCGAAGAATACCGGCACTATCACCGAGAGTGATTGTGTCGTGTTGACTGCGGCTCTTTAAACCCATGCATCGAGTGCGTGTTCCCATTCGCAAGTGAAATGCTGCCAACCCAGGGATAAAATCCCCTAATCCTTGCATTTTTTACTAAAAATTCATATTTTAGCTAATGAATGAAATTTATTTAATAATTCATTACCGAGACATGACTCAATTTAATAAATTCAATAACGTTCTTGATACCATATATTACATACACACACATAAGCACCTGCGAGTGCTATTATAACGATCGTTATAAAGTTTCAGCAAAGACGTTAATATTTAATTATTCTTGAGTATTATACCCTCGATTATATCCGCTCGTGTAACATTTTCATGGGGGCGTAATTTAGTCTACCAGCAAATTCTTAATTATAACTCTCTTTATTAAGATTCACTTTTCATAAGAGGGCAGCCATATTAACACTCTAGGACGATAATTTTTTCAGTATTTCATGTTTGTTTGTGCAAAATTTATTTGCAAGTTATTCAATTTCTAAATAATTGTTTTTTTTTTTTTAATCAGAAAGGGTGACCAACCTATTACCGCAATTCTATAAAATTGAGAGAAATATTAAATATGTAAAAATTAAAGTTGATTTTGCAAAATAGTTTTTGAAATTACTGTCTTATGAATTTTCACGAATATAATAAGGGCCTGATTGTAAATAGGGCACTCTACGTGGGCCCTAATAGCACCATCCAGATAAGGTCAATTGGGGCAATTTCTACTCGAATACGGAATTACATATCTTTCTAATGGAATCAGTTTCTCGCTAGCAAAAATACCTAATTTATTAAACAGTTTTTCCTCCGTAATCATTTCTCGATCTTTCTTAGAATGAAAAAAATATTGGATTGAATGATCATGTTATACTTCTTGTTGAGAGTTAAGTAGTCTACAATGTGGAAGTAAATAATTTAGACATTGAGAGACGAAAATATGTTAAAATATGATAAAAGTAAATCGAAACGTGAGATGAAATCGAAGCTCTCTGCTCTAAATCCATTTTCCAAAAGATGCCTTACTGCAACTTTAAATCCAGTTTTATGATTCTACTTTACGCGTCGCCGGTTACTTTACTCCATTTTATGTCTTTCCTGCAGATGCTCAATTTATTTTGATTGAAGTGGAAGACCACTAACTCCAAACATGATAATAAACCACATTCTGGCTAAATATAAATTTCTAGAATAAAAATATAGAAAGTGGCTTATTTAGTATGTGAAAGCTGCATCTGCTAGATGAAAATCGAGATTGAAAATTGCGCGTAAAAGAGAATGAAACTAATTGAAAGTAAAAATAACTGAACTGTTTGAAATAATTGAATCATTTAAAAATTAAACAATCAACTATGCTTATTCACTCTCTGTATAAACCTCTAGAAGTGAAATAGAATATTTCGTTGCGACAGTAAACCGACTTAGAGTTTCATTGAGAAACGAATGACAGTTGTATTTTCCGCAACACGAATAAACTGTAATCCATATATATTGGACAGCATGGTAGTAAGCAGTACAGTAATGAATGAATTAAACAACTTGATGTCACAGGATGGATTATATAAACGCTGGCGCGTATATGACATCGGACGTAGGAAGTTCGCTTCCTTTCGTACCTAGAAGGCATTCCATTCCATCCGTGTTCAGATATATAAATACACCCGCTCTTTTTGAACAGGATTTTTTGATTCTTCTGAATGAAAGATGAAATATGTAATCAGCTGTTGTAATCTTACAACACAATCAGGTGGATTATAAAGTGAATTTGTATAAATATTTCACATTTAAAGACTTCAAAACTAAAATTTTAAAGTTTGAAGTTTATAGCTTTTAGGTGGATTAGGCTGGTCTAAAAATTTTTTTTTTATTTTTCAAGTAGGCCCTTCTATCGCATATTTATACATATTCTATGCAAATGATTTGTTATCTTAACTTCCTGAAAGTTCTGGAGGATAGTATGTGCTTGAGAAAGTGAACCATTGCCAGCGGCAGGAATCAAGAAGTGTTTCAGAGAAGCAAAAAAAAAAGCAAAATAGCCATCAGGCGTGTCTGCGGGCGACAGGTATCTGTGATGTGCGAGCAAGGAAGAGAAGTGCGGTTTGCATTAACACTAGTCTGGGACGCGTCTGCGGGTCGACGCCCGACCAGGAATAGAAGCGCCGCGACGCTCGCAACTTATGTCACCTACAATAGGTACTCGCACCGCAACTCGATCCGCAACTTCAGTAACTCTACGATTTCAACGAGCGGACACGCCGAATTTCCAATGACCTACCCTCTTATTTTACTTACACTTTTACTTTTACTTCCACATTTATCACCTCGGATAATACTTCCAGCGTTTTATCCATTCTCATTTTTATTTAAAAACTGGAAAAATGTTTTTTGGGTTGGAAACAGAGAAAAAATTCCATTCTCGGTGTGTTTAACATAAAACTTTACCTACATAGCATCTTTCTGAACATTTTGATAAAGCTAAAGTTCAGATTGAAGAAGTTAAGATTCTATTAAGATAATCTACAAGAAATTATTCTTTAAGAAAATGTTCTTGAGATAGTATGGGCTTTCGAGAAATACATATATACTATGTAATGAATTTGAATAGGCATTCAATTACTTACGATTTTATGTGTCTGGTTACCGCACGTGCGGTAACCAAACGCATTATTATCATTAAATAACGTTCTGACAAAAACAACACCAATACTTAGTGGCGAAAGGTCTGCAGAGGCTGAAGTTTCTAAAGGTAATCTGTACTATCTTAATGTGCAAAAACCATGCCTTCACCCCTCCTCCGATAATTTTCTTAGATAAGACCCTTCTCAGTCGCAAGAGTCACGGGTCATTTGTGGTGCATTTAAATGTTAAATGCGCTTTTTCATTCTAAAAAAGGGCCAAATTATCATGGTTTGACTTCTCATGTGAAAAATTATCGTCATTCCCCGACGCCACTTATCTTAATGAGTGCTTATGTTAATGTTTGATTTTCAAAAGCCCCCATTCACGATACGTGTCGCTTTTTACGCTTCGTTGCATGTTTTCACTGTTGAGAGTTCAAGGTACGAGGGCAGTCATAAATTTTCAAGCAATTTAGATATTCACCCCGTTTTACGCACTAAAAAATAGTATCACATAGTTTCATCTCATCACTGTAATATTGTATGGAAAATAATAATAATCTGTCATTAACTATCATTATCCATACATATTTTTGCTGCTATTGAGCCCGTAGCCTGTTTCACTGATATTGAAATAAGGCGACTCGAAATTTCAAATTCTCGAGTAGATGAAAAATGATGTTAATACAAGGACTCAGGAGCAATGATTCAGTGATTGAATCTTGAATCTACAGTGGTCCGCACAGAATTCACCTGGTTCGTCGCGCTCCAGTTTTACCCCGCTAGCTTTCCAAATTTCCCCCGTGGCAAACAAAACCTGGTCTAATCCCGGTTGGTTCCTTGGCGACGTAACAGTCGATCGGTCCTCTGGTTAGAGGGGCAGGTGTAGCTCTACAACGAGACTAAGGGCAGCTGCTTGCAGAAATTGGAAGGAGAGGTTGCCGCTAAGGTAAACGATATAATGGGGAGGTAACAGTGGGCCTTTCTCAGAGGCAGATGTCCCGTTCGAGACACGTGCCCGTCTTGAGGGGCCCCTTTGCCTCCCCCTTTTGGGCCACTTCACCACGGAAACGAGTGCCAATGAAACCCCGCTTAAGTGACGACGACGAGATCCTCTGTCCTTTCTTTCTTCCTTTTTTTCTTTCTTTCTTCCTTCCTTCCTTGCTTCCTTCCTTCTTTCCTTCTCTCTTTCCTTCCTTCCTTCCTTCCTTCCTTCCTTCCTTCCTTCCTTCCTTCCTTCTTTCCTTCGTTTCTTTCTCAGCTCCCTTATTAATACTTCCTTCTCTACCAAATTTCAACCTCTGCTAATCCCCCCAACATACAATCTCTATCTCGGTCTGTCTTACTCTCCTTTTTATTATTATTCGAATTGTACCTACCAGCTGCTCGATGCACATTGAACAAAAGCTATGCATCCGCGGTAGCCCTCTTTTTGTTCCACTCTGTTCGACTACATTGTAGGGTCAATATTCACGAGGTGTCGTCTTCTACAAAATTAAGCAACACTGAACCCGATAAAATCAGATTTTACTGGTAAAATCAGTACTAGCGAAAAATATCAATCTCTCCTAAATTAAAGAATTTTAATTCAAATTGATTTGCATTATATGCAATTTTATGGAGGATTTAATAAGCTTAAATCATTCATAAGAATCGACGGAATTTTTCTCGGCAAATTAGACTTCTGGAGTTTATAATGAATTGGAAGGCAGAAGGGAATTCTATTCATGGCACTTTGTAATTTGAGAGGATAAATGCAAGAATTTTAGGTGGAAACATCCTTCGAAGATGAAAATATTTCTTTGTTCAATTACGGAGATATAGCTTTGTTTCCCTTTAGGAGAGGAATACGACAATAATGAAGAATGGAAATCTAATTTAAGGAGAATCCCTTTAAATAGAATTATACGTATTCTGAAGAGAAGAAAGGTATAATCAATGTATGAATAATAAATCTAATATTAATACTCATCAACGGATTTGTCAACTGATGAAAGCATAAATGGAAACAAAGTCTTTGTCATTAGTCTATAGAGTGTTTTGCTTAATAATTATACAGCATGTTATTATGAAAGTGACATTCAATGGAAGATAGAATTTCTAAAAAAAGAATGTAAGAATCCCTACGAATATTGGGGTTAAAGCAAGCTTTTTATAAGGGTTGCGAAACGGGGTTCGTAAATGTACTGCGGGTTTATTTTCTAAAAGAATTTATTATCTAACTGATCACCTAGCTGTGAGACCTATTATGTACCTCGTCAGTTTCAATGATCACTTTTGATGATTCTTAGGATAATACCTGCTGGACTCATCTTTTTCACAGAGGTGCCATTTGAATCCAAGTAGCCCGCAGTAGCCTCCCCATCAGTTCATATTTATTATAATGGAGATGGAAATACGGGTCAAAGATTCTTGGATAGAAAAGGGAGAACGTTTTATTAGCCGTGAGGGTTAAACCGTACCCTCCTAGACGTGATTCCTTTTGAATATAGAAATGAATTTTTACAGCGGATTTAAATATTTTCCAAACTGAAAGTAAACACTTGCTTTTATGTCGCTATGTATAAAATTGAATGGTTAATAGAGAAATAATAATCATTGTACTCTTGTTTGTTATATACAGATCTTGAAGAAGGCTGCGGATGATGAGAAAAAGGAGCGACCCAATCTTACGCAAGTCATGCGCACATCCACTTGGTAAGTGGATCATTGACAATTATATTCTTGGGGTTAATTACAATTTACGCCTTTCCTACATTATACACACGCGGATTAATTCGTGGTCTCCTTTTTCTGAGGTTAAACGTTTGAGAATCCCTGCTCGCCGTGCGACTTTTTGAGTTGTCGTGGTCCCACGCTGACTGTGGACTGTATGTACAAACGCAAACAGAACCATGCTTACGATCATACGTTACCCGTTATATGTCGAGTCTGCGCTATCGAGAATGTCTTCGCTCGGTACATATATACATACCTCAGCTCACACGGAAAATGAACACGTGCCTGAGTTCATACGCACATATAGATGGTTGCATTAATTTTGAGGCGTCTTTCCAAACTTTGTATTTTGTATCTTGTTCATTACCTTGTCGATGAATTTGTCGAACCACCCCAAAACCCTAAAATCCCTCTGCCCCAACCGAGACTTGCAACCGCTCGCATTCACCTGGGCTTTCAGCCAGAGAAACGCAAAACCACAGAAAACACTTTCCTGAGTGCAACCCCTTACCGAGATTCGATTTTGTCTCAGAAATTTGATGTCACACCATCGAATGGAAAAGCTCGAGATTAATTAGACCCCAACTTCCGGGATCCACCCTAATTGGAAATCACTAACTAGCTCCTGTCGTCCGTTAATAGTCACTATACATTCTAAGAATTCGAAAAAATATCTAGATAAAAATAAAGCCTATAGTCGGATTCATTGATAAAGGATTAAAAAATACAAAAAATCTCTACTCGTTTCCAGCACTTTTCGAGAAAAAAATATATGACTCCATTATATGGCTCGTTAACTCGTAAAAACAGAAACCACTAATGAAATGGTGCCAAGGTCTCGCGACGTTTATTCTCAGTTATCGTTGTAAAGACGGGACGCCACGTGTTTCAGGATTTTTTATTTTCCGGATTGTAGCAACTCGAGTGATATATATGGACTTCCGGGTGGCCGTCAGGCCGGTTATCTCGGAAAACTGGAAAGTGATTTTCTTTTGAAACTTGAGTAACCTCTGTAAGTTAATATCTTTTGCTTTGCATCTTAGATTGAATCTAAAGTTCTCCCTTTCTTAAAATAAATGGAATGCTTGGAAATACTTTAAAATTGTCGAGAAAATCTACAGGTTCGCATCTTGGGATTCCTCTTCAGAGACACGTGGTTTCCAAGAGTTCATTGAACTCGAAGAAAAATGTCGTGTCGAGTCGCCCAATGACACAAAAATAACTTGGTTCTCGCGTATGGGGTGACATTGACATCCATTGCTACTTAACGCGAAACAGGCCATCAGGCCTGTTTCGATAAGCTGCGAATACAGGATAATAAAATAAGTCTGGCAGATTCTGACTTATCTATAATGGAACGATTCTCAAGGATTTAAATTGATCGGATTGACAATGACATAGTGCACACCTTCACGAAATCTTCCATTATTCATGTAGATTATCTATAAATTATCATATTATAATGTGGCCATGGATAGTTTACCTTGAAACAATCAGCTTCGAATCGAATTGTTAAAATACTGAGAAACCGTCTTCACCTTTGAGATGGCATCTTCAACCGCTTCACATCTAGCTTATTTAACAATTGGTGTTGTTATTCTGATTTTAGTAAAGCAGCAATCACACTCGAGAGAATCTTTGTGTCATTGAGTCTGTTAGTTTCACATTAAATCAGTTACACACAATAACGATTGTTAAACACAACATTTTTAGAATTTGAAGGCATTAGTTAACCAATCGTTGTTCCCAATAATTATGGAAGGTGTCGAAGAGACACTGTTGCGTTAAGATCGGTTAAGATAGACACAAGACATACTAACAATAAGTAGCGATAGAGGAACACAGAAATGCAAGTAGGTCGAGCCAAGCTTGGACTGTCTCCCACGGCAAGCAGGGCCGCAAGTCCGATGCATTCCAATCGCAGGCCCTTTATACGGACTCTAATGGATCCTTTATTGCCACTCGTGTAGAGCCTGTACCCACAAAGTGTCCAATTTGTACGGTTGAATACTCTAAAAAATTCTCGAGTGAAACGACGGTTCATCTACAGATTCCTCAAGAACTTGGCACTTCCTAACTTGATGGGATCCTAGCTTGGTGGGATCCTAACTTGATGGGATTCTAATTTGATGGTATCCTAACTTGATGAGATACATTCAGATTTTATTACTAAGAGATTCAGGTCCTCCTGTGTAGTGAATATCATCCCCTTCCAATTTATCAAAGAAACTGTGAGTGGAAGATGCTATTCAAAGGAAACTGGTATCATTGCTTAATCTATCCTAGTTAATACATCTTTTGTCTCGAAGATCATCTGTTACGACATGCTGCCCTCAAGCAGATGTGATTTGAGTGATGCTGAAGCAGTGATCCAATTGAAGAAATCTAAAATTGAGATTGTGGACATTAATTGGATACTCTTGGTGGACTCTCTCTATACTTTTTGTACATTCTTTGTCTCTTTACTTTGGTTCCTTCACTCGAATCTGGATCGAAGTAAACTCGTAGTTTATCAGAGCACATCAAGGGACTGGAGAAACTGGAAGCCCTTAGTGGTGTCGGAGAGGAATGGACCATGGTAAGACGACAACAAGGGTATGCCACAGGTAGTATAACTTGTGATAAACCTGCGTGATGACTGGAGCAGTGATGTGATGGTAGTGTAAGCGAGATGGTGAGCCAGTGGAAAGAACACGATGTTGATTCGGTGAGCAACACCGAGAAATGCCGAGAAATGCCGAAGAGGTTGGTTGAGCAGTGAGGCCGAGGAGGTGAGTGCAGGGACTGGACTCGAACCTGCATTCCATTCCCACTGGTCCCGTAGGTCCTTGTATAGGTGGCCATCCTCTTCGAGGCATCCTCGCTCTCTTGCTGGCCTTCTTCGCTTACTTGCTTGCTTACTTAATCGTCAACCAACCCAGTCCTCCGAGAATCTTCAGGATTGCTTGCAACTTTACGATTCTAGAATCGTCCTTCAAGTCTTCCATTTAAAGTCCATAGAGACCGATTCAGCTTCCGAAAGTGAGAAGACTACTTACTTAATAAGAAAACAAATGAGATTCCTCTTATTAAACCTTGGCAGAGATATATGTTATAGACCGGGTTATAGACCATATAATGGACCATCGTTGTAACCAAAGGAGCAGTCTATAGTACTGGAATCATCTTTCTAATCATTATCTTCTTTTTCTGAAATCTAGGAGTCTTCATCCTCCGAAGCAGGATCTTCAACCAGTTTCTTAGAGATTACTGTCTGATCTCGATCTTATCATCTGTAATTCTAGTAAGAAGCATGGTCGTTTTTCGTAATTGAAGAAGCTTTTGCACCATAGGATGTGGTTATGGCTTTAGTTATGTTTTCTTAAGTACCTACGAGCACGTGACACTCACCATGTCCCAGGGGTTCACGATGATATGAAGAGAGTTAGAGAGGGATCAAAAACTTGTCGAGCAAGGAATCATTTGACTCGATCAGTGATCTATAACAGAACTAGCTTCTTCTAGAGAAGAACTTCATAAAGTGACTCCCAAGGTTTGAAATAAAGGCCACTGCGAACTATACTTTATTATCTAATTAGAGAATAAGCTATGTTTTAATATCCTAAAACTTGCGTGATACAGGAGGCGAGCACGCACGAACCCTAATAAAGGTGGACAGGCTATGTTTAGAATGGTGGGAATACTCTGATGCTGAGTAACTCGCATAATTTTGTCTCCAAACCTTACACATTGGAGGGATGCTTTATGACTGCGTCACCGATTACAATGAGCGGGTGCTACTTAAGTAAAAATAGCATGTAAATGGAGGAAAGGAACGCACTCAGAACGGACGAATATAACTTCGTTGAGTTATTCCGGAGTGGCGATCTTCTTAATTAGAACAATTAAACGGTCCAAGAATAGAGGAATGACGTTGCCTACGTCACGATGCGAGACTAAAATCATCTGCAGATGTCACATTGCACATTACGCTTTCGCAAAATATTCATGTCATTCTGGAAGCATTACTTAATTAACTTTTGTTTGCGGGTTCTTCTTTACAGATGGTAGATGGTGAGATCAATTTGAATCTTGTCGATATCGAGTCAACTCTTGATTGGAATTTTGTCTGGACCTAGATATCTGTACCTGGTGAAAGACAATATAAATTTAAATCTTTCGCCGAGTTCAAATGAGAAGCAGCTCATCAGCTGGTCTGAATGTCTTTCTTAAGGAAGCACCATGAAAAGACAATTAATGCTCGGTTATGTGACAGTATGCTGCTGCAATTCCAGCAATGTTACTGACTGATAATGCGAGCAATGCTCATGCGGCGAGGGGTTCAGTTCACTAACCTTATAGTCAGTCTTTCTCTCTTGGTTCTCACTTCTTTCACTCGTTCTCTCTACTATCCAGAGAGCCGCAGATTCCAGGGGATAGTGACAGCCTTGTCAAGGCGTTCTTTGCAATATCAAACTGCCATTGGAGACGATTCCCGGAAACATGTCGGCCAGAAGTAAGAAATTGCAGAAGAAAACTCCACAGGAAGTAAATTTAATAGCTCTAGACAGCTCATACACAAATTCTTCTGTAATTCCAACACTTTCTTCATTTTTGGATATGATGAGGCTGATTGCAGTCTTAAAAACTTTGGTTATTTGTATTATTATAATAATTTTTCCATTTTAAACATTATTTGTACGACCTGCATCTTTAATTTTTGAGCATCCTTTCCAAACGATAGTCTTTAAGAAGTAATATTGTTTATATTTTGTATATTTGATTAAAAGACACTAGTTAATGAGGAGAAACATTTGGTCACTTTTTGAAAATACAAAATACCGTGCATCCGTTTACAATTTGTTCTATGCGAAGTATTGATCGTCCACCGAGAAAGTACGAGTCTTTGCCTCCCTGGAAAAGTCAAGTAAACTAGAAAAAGTATATAAAAAATACTATCAAAGTAACGAATGAAGAAAGTTTCAAAATATTGCAATTTATACAATTTTTCAATAAAAGTTCCTTAATTCTTGTACTGAAAACACTATTTTCTCATGACTATTTTCTCGTCTACAAGATGAATGAACAACTTCAATGAAATTTGAAATTTTTTCAAACCTTTCGCTAGTTTCTCTTATCTTTTAAAATCTAGGAGCAATTTTAAGGGTGTTGGTCGGTTCACCTTAAAGGGCAGTTTGCAAATTTAGGCAGCTACAAATATCCGATTACTCTCAAATTTACATAACATCTTTATCTCGATTATATCCCGATTAAAATTACATAAATCCAGGGGGTAGGGGGTATATTATAAAAAAATGTGACGGCAGTTTAAAAAATGATTTAGTCGCTCCTTGAAACAGGAGTAACTCCTTTTTGCTCAATTCGTTGCTCAATTTTATGCAAATCGTGATAGTTTATAAGTATGAGTTTCTTTTTATGGTTCTGACTGGAAATGGATGTTCCATGAGAAATGCACGGACGTATTTGCTCGTGTGCGTGCCCGTATCCACATGAGATTCTCTGGAGGGGTCTGTCACGCGTACAAATAGCTGACCTCGCCTCTATCAATGGCTTGGCAGTGGTCTGAATGGTTTCTCCCTTACTACTACGTCGTGAAAGATAGCGTCGGGCCCACGAATCTCTTCCTTCTGTCATGCGCCACGGACTCATTTGTATAATATGTATATCTCTTTCGTATTTTAAATTTCACTCTAGCGAGTCCCAAGTCCTCTTTTTTAAAAAAAAAAAAAAAAAACAACAACAAGAATGCAAAAAATGATCAAATTCGAAGCTCCACCTCTCAAAAATAAAATAATATAATATAAATAATATAATATACTTTTAAAAACTGTTAAAAATGTTCAGTCTTGCTTCAATTACATTAAGCGAAGAAGAAATTGAAGAAGCAAATTCGACTTTCCCACAGTGTTAATTCAATTGCGCGAATAAGATATTATGTGCCTCTAAACGAAACGAGACGGTACTTTTTAGTTTTCCCTTCGATATCTCGATATCTGGAAAAAATTACGCACATATCCTTTTGACATGCAAGTAGCATTTGACTCTGAAATCTCCTTCTCGTTTCTAGCAATGAAATTCAATTTATGTTGTTCTATTTTTGCCTTAATTACTCAATCCTCGCCCCCATTCCACCGTTCGACTTCTCGCTTGATTTCATATTGCTATGTAGTCCGTATTTGACGCGATCGCTATATATGTACAGAAAATAAGGTTTATGTAATAGATCATCATGTGGATAACACTCATGTCTCGAGAATGCCCCATCAACGCAATAAGTGAACGGAAAACTTTCAGATCTTATAAAAAAATTACTTAATAATTTAATATATTACTATATTTAGTATTTATCGATATTTTATACTAGACAACTAGATATAAGACCTATGCTAAAAAGAAGCTACATCTTCCTCTTTAAATTAATTTTTAATTAATATTAACC
>JAUEJJ010000017.1:4839089-4852406 GCA_032164275.1 Synergus coniferae | reverse complement strand
TAGCGTCGAAGGTATCTGCCGTAACCGACAATAATAGGAATGCTCGGTATTTCCTGATCTGATGCACCGAGTTACGCATTCACCCAAAAATGCTTGTCCGTGTTGGAAAAATACTTTACATTCTGGAACATTACAAATAGTCTTAAATTGTTACGACGTAACATCATTTAATTTTTATTTTTAATAAGTGCTACTGTAGGAAAATATACGGTATGGGGTCATATTTTTATTTTTACAGAAGTTCACTTTAATTCAAAAAATTGTAAGGCGAAGAGGTCTTTACAGATGATTAGATATAGAAGAGTGCACTTCTGATTCAAGTACGATTTAACACACAGAAAGTACTATGCATCACTGCAAGTGGTTAATAAGTAAGTAAAAATGTATAACGGCACGTATATTCTCCGCTTTTAATCTCAAGATGCGGATAAGTGGCACGAAAGCCGCGACATTCCCACGTTCTTCGTACAAGGATTTTGATAAGGTTGTTTACTCATGGACATTAATTCAAGAATGATCCACCGTGACCCTGAAGCTGCAATAGAGCCGAAAAATATAAAAAAAATCATGCAAATATTTGAAACTTACAACACTCTTCCGTTCTGCTTCTTTCTACGGTAAATTCTCCGCTCACTTTTCAAACTTCCCGTTTTCTTTAGAAAAAACTCTAGCACGTTTCATATAAAAAAAAAATGATCTCAATTCATTTAACAAAAATTAAGAATATAAATTATTTACATTTAATACCCGTATTATACACATTTATTATTCATAATATTCTAAGCAATGAAAAGATCTTCAATTAAACAGAACCATCAGACTTCTTTAAAATCATTTATTTTCAATAGAATGACAATAGTTTCGAGTACACAAATAATTAAATCATACATCATAGTACGAATTTAGCTGAGATATAAGACTTAACAAAACATTTTTATCCTGTCTTTCATTATAATTTATTTATTTCTTAAGAATAGGTAGATGTATATCTGAAGTATCCTGAAAAAGCTCTAATCGCTTTGCGAATGAGATTTTAATTTATCTTTTAAATAAATATCTACGTACAAAAGCTTATCTAATCACGTAAATAATAATCAATGTTATATAATATTAATAATAATCAATATATCTGCGGATCTATATATCAATTAAACATGTTTTGGTGAACGTAACAATTTCAAATTCCTTTTCTTGTCTTGAATAATTTTCATTTGTATGTATTATAAATTATAAATTTTAACATTAGCATATTGCATTATAGCTCTGAATTTTTCTTATATTACTTTTTACATATCAAATACATATTATACAAAAGTAAGATGTAAAAAATTTCTGCTGAAAAGCACATTCGGGGTTTCTATAATTGTAGGTTTTCTTTATTTCATGCAAAATTTCTATAGAGCGTTAAATTTATTTTTCACGACTTTTTCTCGCTGATACAGCGACGATCAGATTTCAGGGGTTTATTTGAAGTGTGTCGGACCCAGGGTCGAATAAAACGCATATAATAAACCTTGGATGTGGTTAATGCAGTTCGAGAATGGAGTTTATATTATTAGATCGCGAACAAGCATATCGAACGCTGTTTGTTTAGCCTGAAATTGCGCGCTTTGGAATGGTTGGCTGTCATGGAATGATGTCATGGAGTCTCATGGTATTGCCCCCTATACTGGGTATTTCTCACACGTACGAAATCCATACTGATATTACATTCTTTTGTATATTATCATCGTCTTCGAAAGTTACGTACGTGTACTTACGACCTATCATATTATATGCTACAATAATCGGATACCAAACCAATACGCCTGGTACTTTACTTTAATTATAATCACTGTAATTATTTGTTAATTACATCGTTTTTGGCTATCTCTCCAACTCACGTCTCAATTATTTATTATTATATACGATATGCGGCTCTGTACCTCCTATCTCAACTCATTTCAGAGTTTTCCTCAGTGTACAGTTTAAAAATCAGAATTTCTTAGAGGGTTGCACCAGCGCGAATTGAATTCGGCAGCGCGATATAAAAAACTTCTCCACCTGAATGTGAAGTGAATTATTAAGTATTTTTTTAAAGGTAGTTGCCATTGGTGGTAGACCATGTCTCAATACTGGGTGCATAACGGTGGTACTGAGAGTAAGGATTCGAGACATGTGGATGTCCTACTTGAGTAGTTGTGTATGGATGATTCTGAGTGGATATGTACTGAACTGGTGGTAGCGGTGGTTGAAGATCGTGGTATCTCATTTCTTGGGATTTGTCTTCCCAGTAGAGTTCAGAAGGTGTAGGATCTGAATAGTAACGTTTACTTGACTTTTCTACATCATCCTCATACCTGAAAATAAAAAAGCACAACTTTTCTTAGACAATGCGCGATATTTATATTGGATTGGATTCTATTTAAAGCAGAGTCGCAAAATATTTACCTATTGATTGCCCAGTGAGATGAAGTAGTAGGTGGCACCGAGTTATACTGATGAAGATTTGGTACCTGCGGTGGAAGATACTGATCTAGTTCGCTGTTTTCAACCTCGCATTCTTGAAGGTTGAGTGGAAGTCCAAGACTCACACTACCCAGCGAACTCAGATTACTGAGTTGTCCCTCTTCTACAGGCAAATCAACGTACCTGAGATCCATTCCACCTTGGGGTGAATCTCCAGAATGATTCGTCATTTCTTGATGGTAGAGAGCGTTGTTTTGTGGTTGTTGGTGACCCTGCAATTTCGAATAATTTACAAATATTAAACCAATTCAAACTTGAAATATTAACAAAAATGCAGGGAAAGTAAGAGGAAAACCTGATTAATGTAATGTTGGCCTCTGGGAGTTGTTGGAGGCGTTGGTGGTGAGAGGCCTTGAGAGAGTCCTTGAGAGGGTGTCGTTGGAGGTGAAGAACTAACACAGTTCTGAGGTGAATTTGGACATTTGGAGCTTCTCGCACTCATGTCCTCTTGTTTCATTGATCTCGAGACACTAAAAGTCACATTGCTTTGACTCCTAGATGGAGAATTTTCTCGCCCTGCAGGTCCATTTTGCTTTCTTCTTCTAGGTTGATACTTATAGTCCGGATGTTGTCGTTTGTGGATCAAACGAAGTCGATCAGCTTCATCGATAAATGGTTTTTTCTCAGCATCTGTCAAGACTCTAGAATCATGAAATAAAAAAAGAATTATTTAAATATCTAGAATTTCATGCGCGCGCTTGTCCATCATTTATGCTTAGTATTATTTTTTAAAACCTTAAGTTAAAATATCTTAAAGTTTAATCATTTGATTTAAGTCTCAATAACAATGCTATCATAGAAACGGACTTTAAAAGGTTTAAAAGATATTCAAAAAGACTGTGTTATTTTTCAAATTACTTGAAAATCTTGAAACTCTTTTGAATTTTTTGCAATTCCTAATAATCACTTGAAATCTCGTCAAATCGTTTTAAATTCCTTAATATCAGTATTTGGAATGTAAAAAAATGGTTTAGTTCCTGTCGATCGCAAAAAGTTCTTCGGCGTGTAGAGAGGGATCTGGTTAGTGTTTCTGAAAGCCAACGCTCACGCATTGGCCACATTTATTACAGCTTATAGCTAAGTGACCAGACTAGTAGTTCTCCTGATAAACTTTTCCGGTATTGGATACACACATCAAAAATGGCTGTCGATCCTCAAAAAAATGTAAAGCTTCAATACATTTTTTGCTCAATATTATGAACATTTTGTGTTAATTATTACAGAGCAAGTCAAGGAAGATATTTATCTCATCCGTTTCTTCTCTCTAGGGGAAATAATAGTTTTATCGCATTTTCTTTGATTGACATCACTCAGAGGAAAAAAGTGTGACAAGCGCGTATCACATCTTATGAACCTTAAATTTTTCTCTGAGGGGAACTTTGTGATGAGTATTTTGAAGGAAGAGTGCCATGAGCAAGCATTTCAAGATTTAACGTGTGTCTTGTCATGAGGGAGAGAGCCCATCTGGTCAATGGACTTTGTCTGAGCTTTTTTCTTCCCTGGGCTTTGCGCGATAACACTCGTATTACTTTTTGCCCACCAGATGCATCGCAGGGTCAGCTAATTTAGATGTACTCTTCTGTATCAGCGTGGTTATTTGTACATATCAGATGTTACACTTGCTAGTCTAGTTCACACGATGAAGCGATCTCTGCTTTTTACCCTTCTGACAGTGAGACTCTATTTTGGCCACGCCACTGAATCGTGCATGGGCATTTCTTCAAAAGCACACCGTCTTCAAAAATTTTGATGGACACTTCCAATACAACAGCAATTTTTACGAGTGTCACTTTCGTTTCCAAATAGTCGTTTATCACCGCTGGCGAAGCTTCTAATTTAATGCGAAACAGTTTTCAGATTTTTTTATTTCTGCAGATTCTAAGCTGCAGGTTAAGAAAAATTCACCTGACTAGAACAAGGAACACATTGTGATTCTCAAGGATTATCTCCATATATCAGGATCGAAGCAGCAGCTGCTAGCACGCGCCAAGAATGGACGAAGTTATCTAGGTTTTTCGATAAACACCGCGTAGTATCTCTCCAGATATGCTTTTGTCCCATTTAAGGATGAAGCGAGATTTATTTTTGGTGTTCCCACCTGGATTTTTATCAATTCGTGCACAACTCGAGATAATATAAGCGAATTTTGGCTGATTCCAACTTTTGGAATTACTTTTTACGCAAATTTAAAAATAATAAAAAATAAAAAAATAAGTTTAGAAACTTTCAGTTATTTCAGTTGATTTCAATCATATTTCGGTAATTTAAAATGTCGTTAATTGAAGTATTAACAATAAGACAAGAATAAAAAGGACCGATTCTAAATCGAAATTATTGCAAGATTTTTTTGAGCTCCTGGCGCTTTATAATTCTCAGATGGTTATTGATTTCATGATATCAAACACGAATTATCCCGCAGTTAACTACATACAGTGCCGTGGTCATTACAGAAGATGACTGTATTGTTTGTTTCTTCACCAAGCAGTTACGGAGCGAAATTCAATCTTCTCTTTCAACGCTGGAGCAATAAGGTCGATCGCAACTTTCTATGTACTTCATATCTATTATTTTATATGCTACCATTGACAACGTAAACCACACTTATCTATTTTCTAGCTTCCAATATCTTCTTTATTTTTTTAATCTAGCACTTGAGGTTTTGTTTTCAGATGTATACATTTAAAATCAGACTAAAGTGATTGAAATCGATTTTAAATTATGAACAAGTGCTTTGCGTTCATTCACCTTTCGTTGGTACCTAAATATCAGCTTACTAAAGGTCAGCTTACTAAAATATCTTTCGTGTTTGCAGCATCAGGTGTTAATTGACCCTACGGCCATTTTCAGAAGTGTTAAAGAGTCGCGCATGAGGAAGTGCTTTCTCAGAATATTGAATCCTGCCTATAATTTCTATTTCTACTTATTTTTTCCTACGAATAAAAATATTTCAGGATAAAGTTTTTGGTGCATGAGGTCAATTAATAAAGAGAAATAAACGGATAGACGGTCACAAGTAGGTCAGTAAGAAGACACTTTCGGCACATCAGATTCTCATGTGCAGGAAATTTGGACATAGGACCTTTGCAAAGGAAAAAAACGGCGCTAGGCAATATGGTACTCGAATCACTGAGGTCGTAGGACCGCGGGATCACGATCAGTCGGATTATAAAATGATTCGCAGCAGGGATCCATGTCGGCGGACTCTCTGATGCCCATTGGGGGCATATGGAGCCTCGTTAGTACCAACCAGGAAACGGAATCGGTCTCCAGACTCCAAAGTAACAATAAATCACATTCCATGGACAGATCTTTTCGTCACCCTCTAACAAAAATTTTTAAGTTTAGTCACCGCGAGCTGCAATTCGTTCTGTACCTTCATCTAAATTTATCATCGAATTCTGCGGGATTCGCAATTATTATTTACTAGAAAATCATGCGCGCGCCTTTGATACTCATTTATGCTTATAGGATATTTTTTTAAAATCCTATGTTAAAGTATCTTAAGCTTCATTAATTTGATTTTAGTCTCAAAAATAATTCTGTCATACAAGCTGCTTCTGTATTCGAAATTTTGTAAAAACTTATTTAAAATCTCTTGAAACACAAGAATATTATTAAATACTTGAAAATATATTAAAATTCTTAAGAATTCTTTTGAAATTCGTTTAAAATTCCTTATAATCAGTTGGTAGCTTTGATCTCAATTCGATATAATTGCAACCTTTTCTTGTGAATGGATTATTAATGGAAAAGGTTTAATTATAAAGGTTTTAATTATAAAAATACCTAATAATCATAGAATTTTGCGATCATTGGAATTTAGAAGCCAACTGACCAACACTCGGTTTAAATTTACGATAATCAGGATGATCTCCGTACTCTTGGTTGGTTCTTAGATCCATGGCGTAAACACACATCTGTGAGAATATCCACCTTATCTGATCGGTACTCGGTAACCCTGATTAAAGACACGTGGTCCGCTGTTTAATTATATCGAAACGGTGCCTTTCCACGGGAATATATCACGCTAGAAGCTTTTTTGTTTTATATCTTGCATGCAGTTGCAAGAATAGCACAAAAAGTATATTATAATCTGTGGCAATCTCCACTTTCAAGAAATTAGTCTAATTCTTATAATGTCATAATGTTCTTTCAATTGTGCACACATGCTTCGGTTAAAAGAAATCATTCACGCATAAGCAAAGGGGAAAAGACACTTAAAACTTATAAGAATTTAGATGTTTAATATATCCTGAAAGAATATTACTTTCTCACGGTTTTGGCATCTTCGTGCAAATTAACTTTCGCGTGTACACTGCGAACGTTATTTACATGCACGCACTTTTATCCCAGAGAAACGTGTGTAAGTGTGTAGGGCCAATGTTTATACGCATAATATGTCTGCATAAATTCATTTGATTGCTCAATCGCAATATATATATAAAAGTAGTATAATAGGTTCAACAGTAGGTCACTTATGGTTAATACCATGTGTGAAATATAAAAATTCTGTCAAACTTACCTCCAAAGTTTTCCAAGTGTTTTTGACAACTCTGCATTGTGCAGTTGAGGATACTGATCCGCGAGTTTTCTTCTTGCAGCCTGAGCCCAGACCATAAATGCATTCATGGGCCTTTTTATATGAGCCGCTCTTTTGTCACCGGAACACCTGTAATTGCAAGACATTATCTTCATTGGAAAAACCATTTTGGTATTATTTCATACGAGGGAATATATCAGATAATTAAAAATAATCTGAATCCCATTAGATTACTACTTAAAAATATTTGTCTTCTTATATTTTTAAATCGTGTACAAAGACTTGGTTTCTGAGAAGGCAGAGACTGAAGCGATAAGTCAAAATATCACCTCGTGGAATTGCTGCACCACGTGGAGGTCAACCTCTTGACGTCTAGTCTCGATTAAAGGAAAAAATAAGACAAGGAAGAAAAGCCAAGGGTTGAAAAGGAGGGTTCGTCATTCTCAAGAGGTAACACGGTGACTGGAGAAAAATAATACGTTCTCTCAAGTCAAGAAGTATCCGTTTCGAGTTGGTGGCTGCTACCCTCCCAACCGTAGCGAATGCCATGGTAAAACTACGATCTTAAAATAACACTATACATTTTACGTTTGATGGACAAACGAACGTATCCCTTTCTTCCCTAGCTGATGACTTCATAAAACTTTTACTCCTGAGATAGAAATTGACGTGTCTGACGTGATCACCGCGCCAGAGTTACAACTTTTTATTTTTATTTGCCCACTGAGAGCTCTCGAGATTTCAAACCTTCATACCATCATCAATATCTAACACTAATGTATCACCGAACATGTCACTTATTTTATACATGCATAATTATTCGTCTAATACAATCGTATTTAATTTACAGCCTGATGATTCCCTAAAATTACTAATTTATGCATTTTTCCGCATTTAGTTCGATCTAACAGATTTATCTACTTTTAGAGTAATTTCACAAGAATCATAAAAAAATATTTCGTAAAGCGTATTAAATGAACTAAATAAATTCCGATATTAATTACATTTCAGAAGTAATTATATGTGTGTCGCCTGAGGCAATGAATCATCTAGTTGTAGTGAAACAAAAGGAATCAAGATGAGAGTCATGTTATTTTAGGTCAACTATTACGAGGATATCATAGGTGTACAATGTACCTACATACAGATATGTATAATCGGAACATAATATATCTACTTTTTTTCACAATTCATAGCTGGGACCCCCAATTTCGGCCGAATTTCAATGAAGTCTATGAGAACAAAATTATCGGCTTTATCGTCATCGTGTATATTTAGTTTAAACATTGTACCCCTCCGGGCAGCCCTTGATAACCCTCTATAAACGAGGGTAAGTGGTGGCGATAAGCAATGCCGAATAGTGATACCCTGGGAGATTTCCACTGAACCGTGTTTCCCGTCGGTGTCATTTATGCGTCTGAATCACATTTGACATTTCAAACACTAATTTGTCTAGAGATTTGAATCTGTACACAAAAAACATATAGAATCTACATTAAGAAAACATATTTAAAGATTTTACTATTGAATTAGAATGCATTTTATGCATTTATCATTCTTTGACAATGCTAATATTTTAACAAGAGTGTGAATACATTAAACACGACTCATATCTTTTATTTTTTGTTATCCGGATAAAATTATTTTATATATGAAAAACGCAATATTGACGTATTACTCATTTTCTTTTTCTTGGTATTTTTGATTTCTTAATGAGATTTAAACGTGCTGCATATCTTCGTCAAAGTAGGTAATTAGAAATACCAGATCACCGCTCGAGCATCATAAACTTGCTGTGGTTGCATCATTGAAGCGAGCGTTCCGATTTATCAAATCGTTAAGATCAATATGCACTTGCGAGAAATATTGATGACCAAAGAAGCTGACACGATTCTTACGGAGAATCAGTAAATCAATAGCCTTTAAATTTTTATATTTTTACTAATCTTTCTTTCCCACGACTTCTGCTCATAGCTGCCACGCCTCGACCAGACGCGCAACCCCGGGACTTTGCAAGCGATCAGGTATTAATTATTAGCTAATTTCTGTTAATTGACAACCGAGGACATTTTTTTTGCGAGTCTTTCCCAGGCCGGGGAAACGAGTACGTCATAATTGAGTTAGCGTTACGAATTTTTTTTTTAAAAGGTACGACGCGATCGGCCTCTTCGCCCTTCTTCGAAGCTCCTTTTCCTTTTTCTGCCCCACCAAACATTTCCACACGCAGACTTTACTTGTTTGCTGGACTACCTTTTAAAAACCTTATTCTTTAACTCCTCCATTTAACGTTACGCTAATTTTGCGTGACGAATATTTACGCAACGCCTGGTATTTTACGAATATATCTTTCCAATATTTTCATTTTGCGCTACATTATTTTACATTCATAATGAGAAAAATTAGTAACAATCCTCAATTATCCTCAATTGAACCGCTGCATATCCTAGAAAAGGGTATACAATTTTTTGGTCCGAGCGCAAACGGATCCTGACAATGTAAAAATGACCAATTTAAAAATATTTTTTGATAGTTTGATATTGAATAAATATATATTTATATATTGATATATTGATATTGAATGCTCGAAGAAAAAAAAATTTATAACGAAAATAAAGAAATGACAATGAAATAATTGAGCCGCTGATTGTCAAAAACCAGAGGTCATTGTGTGATGACAAGGAATACATTTTAGGGGTATAATTTTATAAAAAAATAAAACCTTTTTCTGGACCACAGAATGAATAATAAAATGTTAATTATTTTCATAATTATCGCTTACTCAGAAAAATTTGTAGTGATTTAAACAGTAACTTACTTGGTAGCAACAGGCACGAGGGTCCAGTCATATCCCTGAAGAACTTTTGTGACGGCCGCGCTGATTCCTTCCCCTCCGTTTGATCCAATTACCGAATTATTATTCTTGTTACTACAATTATTATTCTTAATATTATTCACTCCCGTGGGAACCATACATGAGGACTCTCCGTTATTATTTTTTCTTTTTCCCGACGCGTAATGATAAGCAACTTCCACTTCCGAATCATCGATCCCCGAAACTCCCACAATCTCATTCAACTTTCTTTTCCCACACGAAAAAGCTTCCGCGTCCGCGGAAGTAATTCCCGCAGATTCTCCAATGATTTCATTCATCTTTCTCTTCAAAGCTGGACATCGAAATGCAGCTTCAGCCCCAGAACTCAAAGAACAATTCGACTTCGATATAATTTCGTTCATCTTTCGCTTCACACAAGGGTAAGCGTCTTCCGCTCCAGATGGAACATTTTCCATTTCTTCTGCAATATTCAACTTCCTCTTTCTACAGGCAGAATAAGAGACTTGAGATTCCTGGTCCATTTCGTAAGATTCTTCTTCTTCGTCTTCCTCTCCTTCTTCTTCTTCGCTAGAACTTCGTTTTACTTGATTTACTTGGTGATAAGAAATTTCTCCAGAAGGACTTCTATTTGGAGATCCATCAGCAATGTGGTTTATCGCCCTTTTTGTAATAGGTCTTCGAAACCCTGCTTCCGGTTCCATCATTTCGTTCACCCTTCTCTTTCCAGATGTGCAAGAATACGTAACTTTTGCACGCGAATTAACTTGACTTCCTGAGAGATTTGAAGACTCTCCCATGATTTCATTCATCTTCCTCAGCACAACAACCGCGATTTTAAAATCTATCAGCTAATCGTAATTGTGCAAAATTCATGCACTGAAGATTCGCATTCTTCCTGGAAAATGGAATAGGTCATGGAGCACGCAATCTCACTACTTGGGGCATAAATCAGACAGCTGGATATTGCTGATCTTTACTCTTTGGCTCCTCGCACGTAAGCTGTCAGGTTTAATTAATTTGTTCGATTAAGAGAACACTCGTCATGCGGGGTCTCCTTATATCTGTTTATAATTATCAGCACTTAGGAAACAATTGTTAACGTTCTTTCGGTTGCATCATTACTCCATTGCAATACATATACAGATTTTTAAACCAAAATATTTATTTCGTAGTATTTTCAGAGAAAATTTTTTTCAAACCTATAAGGAACAAATCAAACGTTTGTTTTAATGAAGTTTTCAAGGGTCCAATGTTCTACACTCACTTAATTAAGTAATGCCTTCACGTTCACTCACTTATACCACATTTATGGATAATGTAACACAATTTGAAGATATTTTTACAAAGTCCTTCCTACAAGAAATTTGAGAAATTTGATTATGGATTTAATGGTTCCATTTTAAAAGTAGAGTTTGATAGTCAGTACGCAATTTCTTGGCGTGATTTATTAGAGGGAGTAAGAGGAAATGATGAAGAGTGAATGAGGTTTAAATTTAACAAATTGTAGGCACTCTTGCGCGTACGATTATTTTGTGTATACGGAAGAAACGTCAAAATATGAAACTGGTCCCGGCGAGTTTCTGGTGTGCAGCGCGATCAGCGCAGAAGTGAGGTGGTTGCAATGCCTCGGGGCAGTTTCCACCACGCGACTATCCATTGAAGGCGGGGCGAACGCCTGCTGTTAACACTTGTTGCGCGAGGGAGAAGATAAAAAGAGAAGAGAGTAGTCAAATTCGTTGGAGAGAAAGAGAAAGAACGAGAAATTTGATAAGGAGCATCAGGGGTGGGGAAATTAGAAGATATTGAAATACATTGCTAGAAATTTAAACAAATGAGGATTATGAACGAAATTAAAGGGATTATTTTATTTTTACCTATTATTCTTGCGTATCTTTATGTAGCTTATTTAATAATGTTATTCTGATTATTACCATGAACAGAGCTAGTTTTACAATACAACTGTCTTTCTAGCCTCTTTATTTATTTTTAGTTTTTGCAGTGTTTTCTTAATTTGAATCAATGAAGTTTCATTGAGAATCAGTGATTATTCACTGAAATTTCAGTTATATTTCACTGATTACACAGAAAAAAACAAATGGAATCTTTAGTGACGGTTTTCAGCGAATGTGACTGCAATTTCAGTGAATAATCACTGAATCTCGGTAAAATTTTGCTGATTTTCAATGAAATTCCACTGACATGACTGTGGAAAGAGATTGGTGGAATCTCAGCATTTTTGAAAAAATATGATTACTTTTATTTGAAATACAGGCATTTTCTATGGAATATTTTGGATCTGAAGAAATGCTTTGATTTATAGGTATGTAAAAATATCTCCACGTGATATAAAACAGAGATTAGAAGAAAAATATTTGATACAAACTTTTTATCAGTGTGAAAAAAATGATAAGCACTCGCGTTTGTGTGAACATTGTATTTTAAGCTAAATTGTCATTCTAAACATAAAAAGTTTGAATTTATTTAATCCAGTAAGGTTCCGTCACTGAAATTTCAGTTGCAGTTTTTCAGTGATTTTCCAACCAAGAAAGTCACTGAAATTTTGAATGTAGAAAATCAGTGAGAATATATTCAGTGATCTCTCTGACACGAATAGCAAAAAATTTCTTTTGTAAACCAGTGAAATATGACTGAAATTTCAATGAAAACTGTCTGAATTCAGTAAAATTTTACTGATTCGAGTGTAAATAATTAGCTCTACTGGAATTTCAGTGATTCTTCATTGATTTAAATAGCTAGAAATAGCTTACAAGTTCTCAGCGAAATTCCACTGGTTCGAGTTTTTAAAGAGATTGTAATATAAAACGTTAACCATTTTCTAAAGAACGGAAATTCCTGATGGTATAATACTACCCCTTCGCCCTTCCTTCCTTAATACTCGCATTTTTAAAATATTTTTTGCCTCTTTCACACGGATTTACTATCTCATTTGCTCACAGAACTGAGTGTATCATTTATTTTGGTCATGTCTCTCATCAGTAAGAGTTTCCATGGCAACGATATCCTCGCGGGAGGTGAACCAATCCGATAGTTTCTTGCTCCTCCCATCGTTTACCTCTCTCTTGTACATTAAATTTTACATTCTATCTGTTTCACTCACTCCCCTTCGTTTCTTCCTACACTTCCTTTGGTATTGGTCGACTCGTAGCCAATAATTATGACGTCACGTGCACCTAGTGCCTGCTCTATATATGCTCTCTTTTACGACAGAGCAGCTAGAAAGGCTTAGTTTTCAGACAACTCTAATCCATTAAATCCCTCACTTCCTGAAAACGAGGATGATTTTTCAGATATTTTATTTTAATGTGCAGAAAATAAAATTATCTTTCATTAAACACAGAATTAAACAACAATTTTCTTGTAATGTTACCCAGATACTTATCAAAACTTGCTTCTATTGAATTTGACCACAAAAAAA
>JAUEJJ010000017.1:4816189-4829524 GCA_032164275.1 Synergus coniferae | reverse complement strand
TTTCAAAAAATTTCAGAGTCTCAAACATTCTTTATGTTTTTAAATTACTTGAAAATCTGTTAAATCTTTTGGAATCACTTGAAATCTTCTGAATTCATTTTTGAGTTCATTTTACATATATCTTTAAAATTATACACCCACTTCTAGACTTTATAGAAGCTTCTGTTTATATTAGAAGCAGTTTTTATGAAAGGACAGTTTTTGAGACAAAAATCAATTTATTAAAGACCAAATTCTCAAATTCTCTTGAATAAAATTCTTCATTGATTCCAGTATCAGCCTCGCAGAAGGAAACCAAAGCCAGATGATCAAGTGAGCATCTTAACCCATCGAAGTTCCTTGCCCCTCACATCATTAGAATCTGCGAGCTCATCCAACTGCAGTTATAGTAGACTCTACGCTGAAAGCTCAAAAGCTAATCCCAGGTATCAACCCTTCGAACGTCCTGTCGTACCATATAGTGATTCACCTTCAAAATCCTATCAAGACTTATCAAAAGGGACTTATCCAGAGGCTGTTAAATTTTCAGTCGAACATTACAGTAAGCCATACGAATTATCAGATAAAACTTATCCCGATCCAAAGTATTTGGAAACGTCATCAAAGTGTCCAGAAAGTAGTGCTAAGTATCCGGAAGTGCAATCTAAGTCATATGACCTATCGAGGAGTTATGACCTTCCTAAATATCCAGAAACGAAGGCCTACCCTGAAAGCTTAAAGTTTCCAGATGCTAGTAGTACCACCAAACCTTATGCTTACGTTCATGGTCAATATTATTCTGCGCCGGAAGGATATCCTGTACACGAAGAAAATGATTATCAACCTCAAACAGTACCGCCTCATTCGTTTTATCCTTATATTTCTCCTTCTATGACGCAACCACCTTATTATATGGGTCCTCGGTGTTAATTTATATTCGCACATAGAATAATTTAAGAGTGTTTGGAATATTTTATAATAATTTTATGATTTTTTCCTCGAAATTCCGATGCAAAGCTTCGACAAGTTAAAAATTTTTATTAGAACCGTCAGTTATTCATCAATCTTTATAAATTTGTTAACTTATAAATATTTACATATAAGTTAAATAACTAAACTTTTATTAATGTGAAATTGTGATTGTAATCTTATATTATTAAGGTTTTCTTTCTAAAAAAAGTATTCAAATTGAAACTTCATTATAAATATAAGCTATACCATTTCTATTTCAGATTTCCGTGTCTATTCTTCTAATGTATTAGATACATTAGAAGTAAATTAATTAAGTAATAAAAGAATAACAGATAAGTAATAATTACGTTTTATTTACCGCGTTTTCTATATTGTTGTTGTCTGTCCATAACTACACGTTAAATATATATACATTGGATTTGAGATTCCTGCATAACTACTTTTATAATACTATTTCTTAATTCCTTTAAAAGGTTTTATAAGAATAATCCAAGTTTAACGAAAGTTTTTGTTTATTAATAGTATAATCTCCAGTGCTATAAATACAAAAAGTAATAATAAAACTTGACGAAAAGTATATCAGTACACAATTTGGTAATTATTATTATTATTTGGTAATATTTGATAATTGTTGCTTACTTCGTTGAACCCTGTATGTATTAAAATTAGAACAATGTAGTTTTTTTTTTAAATAAGTTTAAAAAACTTATACCATACCATCTATTTTATTTTCTGATTTCTATTAACACTGAACAATTTATTTAACTCTGTGGTCAAAAGACAACAATATGAATATAAAAGAAAGCAATTTAATTTTGATGCTCTTGTCATATGAGAATCTACTATTAATATAAATAAAATTCAAATAATGGTCAACTTGAAAAAGAAAGTCATTTGTGCAATTAAAAGTAACAATACGTTAAGTAAACATAGGTAACTTTCAATATCACAAATAAATAAACAGCCCACAGTTTACCAAGTATTCATCACATTATGATAAAAAATGAAAAATAAGCGCACATTTCTTTGGAAAAATTATAAATTTAACTGCAGTTACCCAAAAACAAAAAAACACCGATTAAAAATGAACTATAATTAAATTTTATGAACCTTCAGTTGATGTTTTTTCCAAATTAGAAACATTTAAATTACAGATTTTGCAGAATACAGTAATAAATGATGACTAAAATGGAGTTATATACTAAATTTTGCATTTCTTCTAATATTTAAATATAGTATCTTTTTGGAAATGTTAACAGAAGAAACTTTAAACCAATTATGTACATGGAAGTTCTTTTATGTAAGCTAACTGTTTAGATTTATATTTTTAATAAAAACTAATAACCTCCATTAAGTTTGCATAAAAAAATGTGAAACTCAAATGCCAAATCAACTTTCCGAGAAAATTCGGTTGTTTTTCACCTATTACATTTCCTTATAATAAATATTAAGCTACTGAACGACTTAACGTCGATGGATTTAATAAACTTTGCAGACAATCTTTGGTCCTAGCGAAACAATTTGAATCTAATTAGATCTTAACAACATTAAATATATTAAACTTTTATACACAGGCGATGAATATTTATTTAAATTGTCTTACCTAATCGCTCTAATAACTGAGCACTATACTATTAATGGGAATGTTGAATCAAATCTAAAGAAAGCTGCAAGCACGTATATATAAATCGCGTGCAATTATTGTTGAAGGTATTCTAGGACTTACAGCAATAGAAAATTTTTAGGAATTCGAAATTCATTAACTGTAAAATTCGGCAGATATGGCATTTTATGTTGTATTAGAGATATTAGAGATTCTCTCTCTGGAGGTAGAATGTTTCATTCCGAAATATTGTTCATTGAGGATTCAAATATTACATAAAATCATATCAGAAAATAGGTATTCGCAACTGCATAATTACAAATTTTAAACTTATAAAATTAAACAATTACAATTACAAATTAAAAGTCATAAAACTCAAAATTTTCAAGCCTGTGTCTACAAAATTGACAAATTTTGATAATACTGACTTTTAAACTAATAAAATTACATAATATTTGAATTCTTCTTAATGCGACAGAATTGAACCTACGACGAGTTTAATAATTTAATTATTTAATAATGTAATAATTTAACTAAACTTACTCAAGGTTTAAATATTAATATATCCCTAGAGCCATTGAATTCATAACAGCAGCTAACTCTTGAATTTGATCTCTATTAGCATGCATAAATGCCTTAGCCGTCCATACCATTTCCGCTAACTGAACGTCACTCTTTTCATCCATCGCAATTTCCTTTGTTAATTGCGGATTGAACCGATAATAAGGAACTCCAATCATCGAACACCAGGTTCTTGCTCGATCAACAACTCTCCCATCACTCGCAGTTGCTTGATCAACCAAAAGATGTCCCAACGTAGATACACGCATCGCCAGTTTTGCAGCATCCCAAAGGCCTTCAGGTTTAAAGACATCTATATCCGTCAACGGAGCCACTGGGATCAACCCGGTTCCAATAGAAACAACTACGGATAAAGGAATAGCTTCGTCACCCCTGCCCATAGCCTTTAGTGCCAAGTTATATTCATGAATCTCCGTCATTGCATCTAAGGTAGGATTATTAGCAATTAATCCTCCATCCAAAAATCTCCCAAAAGCTCTAAAGTACGAAGGAGCCGCTCCACTAGCCCTTGCCGCTTTCCAAAGAAGCTGTTTCTCCGGAGACAATGTTTCCTTAAACTTTGTGCTCGTAGGAATATTCATTAATTTACTCGGTGAATCATAATTGCGAAACAAGTGTAAATCTACAGGTTTCCGATCAGCAAGGACACCGGTGATCATTACCTTCCGATCTTTGATATCTGTCATGACTCGATCAGCTCCTAAGCATTCTTTTAAGATTTTTTCAAAGGGTTCGCTCTGATACGGTCGCATACCTACAAAAGCTTCTTCCTTCAGACGAAAGTAAAGAGCCTGGCATTCCTTCAAACTTTTTCCTGCCGCTAATCCCAAAGCCAGGATCCCACCAGTTGATGTTCCAGCAACCCAATCAAAATAATTAACTATTGGTTTTCCTAAAACAGACTCCACCTCCAAAAGAGTCTGCACTAAAACTAATCCACGAATCCCACCACCATCTAGACACAACAATTTTCCGCCTCTTAAAGGCGTTCGTTTTTTTGATGCCAGCTTCTCCATACTCGCAACATAGAGCATTTGATCGAGAATCGTTCTGGGAACTGCAGTTGGTGGTTCTGGAGGAGCTATTCCATTGTAGTCCTCATTATGTTTACAACCAGTAGTGCAACCTAGCATATTCTTTGAACAACGATCTGCGCCAACTGCGTGAAGAATATACAAGATTTTATTACCATCATTGCTCTCGATGTTTACTAAATGTCTTGGCGTTTGATTAAAACAGTTTACTGCATTCAGATCTGCCCCAAAGCCAATGAGGATTTGAATAATTGGAGGATTTGCTTCTGTAACTGCAATATGCAATGGAGTATTTCCCTCGTCATCGGTGATATTTACATTTGCCATGTGGCTAAGGAGAGCAACAACACATTCTAATCTTTTCCGTTGTACCATAATGTGCAAAGCGGTTCGGCCATGGAAATTTCGTGCATCAATATCGCAATTCTTTTCTATTAAGGCATTGATTACTTCTCTACTGACGGACCAATGCAAAGGAGTGCCCCCGAATTTCATGTCTTCGGGATAAAGGACGTTTGGTTTATTGTGCAGAAGAAAATCGCCAACATAACCTGGACTGGATGGCTGACCTTCGAAAGCAGGAATGTTTACATCTGCCCCAATAAGTAGCAGAGCTTTGACGCAATCAGGTTTATCACTGCGACAGGCAACGTGCATAGGCGTGTGGCCATCGATGTTTCGACTATTTAATGTATTAGGAAGACCTGAGCCAAGAGTTGTGATAATATCTTTGGTAGAAGAGGCTGCGTAATGATAGACGGTATTGCGATTGTTGTCTAAATGTTCCAAAGAGCTTTTGGCTTCTATTAACATTTGGACCATTCGTAAATTATTAGTTTGAATGGCTACCTGTAGGGGTGATACTCCACTTTGAGGATCACTGCTGTTCAACTGGCTGTTGACAACATCATGATTGAAAGCTTCGTAGAGATTCAAATGAGCTGCTAAGTGGGCCAGATTCCAGGTAGGATGCTCCACGAGTGTGTGACACAGCTTTTGAATTTTTTCGGTGCTGCACATCTTGAAAATTAAATATTTTCGTTGGTAAACTTCGCAATTAGGTCCCTGTATAAAAACTAATTAATAATTAAAAAAAAATTAAAATTTTGAAAGTAGAATAGAGCTCAGTCCAATTAGCAAAAGTAATCATTACTAATTTCAATTAGTAAAAGAAATCAATAAATTGATAGTCAAATAAAATCGTGTAGTTAGTTTTAAATGTTAGTTAAATTTGATATATTAATAGTTAGTAAATCATTAACGTACATTATAGAATTTAACTACCTCTCTGCATAATTCCACAAGAATTGGTACTTTATCCTTAAAGATGAGAAAACGTTCCTCTGTGATTTCCAGATCTTCTGAGCGAAAAAGGCTAATCGTACCGAAGAAAGTACATGTAAAGATAAAAGATATAATTAGAATTCTAATGGAAAATGATCGAATATTGACAAATATAAAACGTTAAGATTAGATTAAGGATGGTGAGTTTTTATGGCGAGTGTTAAAATATAAATAAAGTGCTGTGACAAGGTCGATAATTATCTGCACGTTATATAAATTTATACTTCCGGTCAGAATTGTAGAATACAATAGTAGAGTACAATTATTTTAATAAGTCTATCAGATTCTATAGAAATTTACCTTTAAAATGAGCCCGAGAAACTAAAAAAATTTCATTATTTCGAAAGTTATTGATATTTTTATAAAACATAGAGATGACGTTTCTTTGCAATATTCTTCTTAAAAAATGAAAAAAGTGACTTCGTCTTGGGCTCATTTTAAGTAAAATTTTGATAGCTTTTAACTTGCAAAAATGAATATCTTTGCTTATGTACATATCCATTAAAACTAAAAGAAGACGCCTTTCATTCAGTCCGTTTAAACTATTTAAATTATAAAATACAGACTTTTTACAAACATATTAGGAGATAAAAAATTTAATCATTTTTCTGAAGAGGAAATTAAGAAATGATATAATTACCTATAAGCCTGATGAAGTGTTTCGGTGCAAGGTCTGTGGAGAACGATTTCATACTTGTCTTTAGATTTTTCTCCACGATCATACAAAACAACACCGTCTTCTCGACTATGAATATGTCGATTGCCATACTGGTCTGGTTTAACCTCTAAAACGTCATCCGATGGAATATCTACTAAAATTTTCTGGAGCACACTAGAAGCAATATTTCCAAGCCACGCCATTATTCTGAATGCGTAATATCATTAGAATTATAGGCGAAAAACAAACGTCAATGTAGAGACAAAAAGTTGTTTAGCTTGCGAGTACGAATATATTTTGCATATATCAAGATATCAATTACGTCGAAATGTTACTGCTGAAGGAAGACGTTTTCACAAGATACAAGACTTGTTTGTTCAAGATAAAAATAAAATAGAATAGCATGGAGCAAGTGACGAAAAATTTTAAAGAACGGCACTTTGAACTTTAACCAACCATTCAGCTGAGAACCAAAGAAACTACTATAAATAAATGTAAAGAAAAGATGACATCACTGTGATCACCACCACTCGTGTCTCTGTCGTGTCCTCGTGATAGATCAATGACAGACCGCCAATTTTGACTTTTAAACATGTGTGTTCTGTTTGTGTGGGGTGTGGGCATTTAGAGCGCCATCTGTAAATTCGGTCGGTAATACAGGTTTGGCAGTGACAGAATCCACAGAATCAGACAACGTAAACAAAGTGAAGAAATTAATTTAAAAGGTCTTTCTATAGGCAACTCTAGTTTTTAAAATATAAGTTTCTGAACATAAAACGATTGAACTCATGTACTTTACAATCCGTGATTATTTAACGAACTTTTTTTTATTCATTCTCGGAAAGTATCGCTTGTTTTTACAGTTATAACCTCAAAGATTTGTTGTTTGGGAGCATTTAAAAGGTTTCAAAGCTTGAGGTATAATTTGAAATAAAAAATGCCTCTTTTTTCGAGTAAATTTTCCCCGAAAAAAACGCCAACTAGAAAAGCATCGGTGTCTTTGGCAAATAAGGATCTTAGTCCGAAGAGATTAGCAAAAGAACTTGGCCCAAACATTGGAGAGATAAGAATATGTCTGGGAGAGCAGCAGGCTGTTTTTGAAAATGGAATGTGGATTCCTGGTAGGGTGTGATAATCATATTTGACATACTAGTAACAACAACTTCAAATTATAGACCAATATTAAATAATATTATAAAAAATAAAAACTTGCTTATAACTGTTATAAATCGTTTGCTATTAATTGTAGAATCAGGACAAATAGGTGGTACATTCAAGGAGAACGAATTGCTAAAAAAAGAAATAAGAAAGCTGGAGGAAGAAAATAACTTACTAAAAATAAAATATGAAGTCCTATTGGATATGGTAAATGAAAGTTTTGATAATCGCACTTTAAAGCACTTTTTAAACCAATTTCGAAAGTCACGTAGCTTTAGTATTAGCTTAGAAACGATAACGAACGAGAAACTGAAAGTTAAAAGGATTTTAAACAAATTGTATTTTAAAAGTTACTATTTGCATGATTTTCAATTTCAATTAGCATCAAAATATGATTACCACGATAGCAATGAAAGCAGAAGTGACAGCACGAGCACACTCATTTAAGTGATACGTAGATTTTTAATAAAAATATTAAACTATTCCATTATTTCTAGTTAACTCAAACAACGGCAGAAGCTAACTTTAATAAGGAGGAACTCGAAGGTCTCAAGAGTAGAATGACTTATAATAAACGAACTATAAATAAACGCTATAGATAAACACAGTACATTATAGTTTTATAATAATTCATTTTTAAATGAAAGAAACTTTATAAACACTATAGATAAACACAGTACATTATAGTTTTATAATAATTTATTTTTAAATGAAAGAAACTTTATTAAATTAATAAAAATGTAATACTTGTTATAAATAAGTACTGTACATATTTACAATCTTAATTTATATCTCGTACAAGGCACAGGCTTGTTTAAAATTATATTTACTATTTTATCACAAGTTTTTCAGTTACCATTGTTTTAATAAAGCTTCTCTATCAATTTTTAATATTAAAAAATCGAATATTTTGAGCTACAAATACCGAACAACTTCTTGATTCTTTGATATTTTTAGAATAAATTTAATGCAACATTAAAGGCTTATTATTAAAGTAAAAAATGTAACGAAAAGTAACATACCTATTCTATTTATAAAATATGTGACGAAAATGCAGTAATGAATTATATCCCATTTTATAAACTTATTTTGTATACGTTAATCATATTAACGATCCATTGAATTCTGAGGACATGTTTTCTTCGTATGGCCTGCAATAAAAAAACATCAATAGTAAAATAGTGTAAGAAATTCATAGTCTTAAGATTCATGAAAATGTTTTTGGCATAAGCGAAAATAAATAAATTAAAGATTATGTGGAAGATTGATTTTTAATAAAAGTTTTCCACCTTCAATTCCACAAATGCCACATTTTCTTTTTCCTCCTGCAGCTCGAGGTTTTCTAGAAGCTCCTGAACTTGCTCCTCTTCCTCGCCCTCTGCTTCTTGCAGACGATGATCCTCCCCAATCTCCACCAGCTCCGCCTCTCCATCCTCCTCCTCCGCCACCTCCTCCCCAACCTCCATCATCATCATCATCATCACCTCCGAAATTCGCATGTATAATTGGTTCATCCGCCCACTGGAAAAACTTGCAAGTACTGCCCACACCTTTCGGGCAACCGTAAAATTGTCTTCCTTTATTCGGTCCTTCTTTCGAAACTGTTAATCTAAACAAAATTTAATGCTATGTGATTAGAATTTTTTTCTTTTGCATTAATAGCAATCCTGAATTATAGGATAACTTCAAGTACTTTTTTTGGGAGATAACTTTCGAGATAAGCATTGACTCACTTTCTAGCTGGTTGATTACATGTGCACATAACATTGTTTCCCGAATTGTTAAAAGTTCCCCAACTTGTTGAAGGCCCTGGTGCATTGTATGTATTAGGCCTATTGTTCTGCGTACTCTGATTAGCTCTGTTATTTACTGGAAGAGGTCGTGCAAAAGCTTCATTATTTCCCTCATCAGATGCCCATAAAAAGAAGTCACACCCAGATCCTTGTGGCTTACTACACTTATAAAACTGTCGACCTGTTTAAAGGTACATAATATTACCAACTAATTTAATTTATTAAATGATAACATAGAATCAATAAAAGACTAAATGCTTACCTTGGTTTGGTCCCTCTTTTCTAACCGTCAAAAGCATTGCATTATCGTGGCAATGGCATAAAATCGTAGATCCAGTATCTATGTTTCCCCAATTCTGGATCGTGGAGTTATTCAAAGCACTGTTTGAACTGGAAGTAACCATTCCAACATTTGCTGGCCTCGTGGGTAGATTATTTTTATTATTTTGACTCGGTACGTTTTGATTAGTCCACGTTTGACTCTGCCATCCGTTTTGATTTCGAACAGGTTCAGCTGGTCTTGTTTGAGGTCTACTAATAATATTTTGAGATACTTGAACTGGCCTTACTTGTGAAATAGTTCTTGAATTACTTGCACTGTTGTTAGTATTATTATTTCTATGATTATTTTGTGTAACTGTATTGCTAACACTTTGATTACTGCTGTAACCAGAATCATTCGGCCGTGCTGTTCTTCGTACTTTTTGCGAATTTATTTCCATTTGATCGTTAAATATTTCATCACAACCACCGATACATGTCGTGTACTCAGGAGCAAAACGTAGCATTTTTCCTGGTTTAAACTTGAATTTTAGTTTATGCAATCCTCCTGGACACTGAAAATAAGTATCAAATGTCACTGCTTTGTTAAGTTTCTGAGTGCAGATTTTTTTTTCCGATAATAATGAATCCAAGAATTTCCCATTTACTTACATGATTACAAACATCATTGAGAATTTTCACATCCTGAACATCGGTAGGAAACCACACAGCATTACTGCATGTGGGAAAATTCATACAGCTAATAAATTTTCCTTCTTGTGTTCTTCTATCTTTCAGCGTCATATCACAACCGCACCTAGGGCATTTAAAAGCAACAACATCTGTGGCTACGGTTGCGATTTCGATATCAGGCGTATTTACTGGATTGTCTTCAAGATATTGTGCAAGAGCTAAATCAATTAAATTAGCACGTTCCAATGCTATTTTAAACACGTTCCGATAATTTGATATTTGCTGTGCAAGGACATCTTTTGGATTTCTTTGGCCTTCGCAAATCCTGTAAAAAGAAAATAATTCAGACTGATGAAAAAAGGAAGAATTAAAAATAATAATTTCAGAGAATAAAGATAATTACAATTTCAAGTCATTTTCGAGTTCAGCTCTGAGATTTGGTTTCGACATTTCAAAGCCCATGTTATCATAACCCATCACTAGTCCAATACCCAATTTTCCAGGCATAAAATGCTGGGTGTTTGTCAAGCCAACATATTCTCTTTTCTTAATTGTCTCAATGTGCTCAGCATGCGTGGCGTCTGTACCAATTCCGTGTTTATCCATTAAAGCAATTAAGTCAGCTTCAGTCAACAAATTTGGAGCGGAAGTTTTTTCTTCGGGCATTTCGATACTAGTTGGTCTAAAAACCTGTCCCTGCTGGTAGGCATGAATCTCTTTAGCATTCCACTTTTCATAAATGTACACATCCAAATAATTCTTGGCAATAATTTGCAAACCACTGCTTACAAATTTCTCGTTTGCAATATCGATATCGACAATTGTCTCACGACCCTCAGCGTTCTTTGCAACGCAAGCAAGAAAGTGTCTTACGACAAATTCATATACTTTACCTTCGTTCCCTAAATATAAATTTAAAGGTTGAATTGAAGAATTTTTCACTTTAATTATATCTCCAACTAGATTGGTACAGAAATATAATAAAAACTAACCTTGAAGATTGTCAACAAACTTAGTTGGATGAATCGGAGGATGAGCTTGATCGCTCTTTTTTCCTTGCCTCGGATTTATACCATCCCTTAGCACTCGCTGAGCAAACTCACCCCACGCTTGGCTTTGTGTCTGCTGTTCGACAAGAGGTTGTAAATTTAATTCCTTTGGAAATATATTCGTCTCCGTACGCGGGTAGCTAATCAGACCTTGAGTGTATAATCTCTCAGCTATTTGCATCGTCTCTTTCGCACTCAACCGAAGTTTGCGTGATCCTTGTTTTTCAAGTTCCTATATTTGAATACAAAAAATATAATTAAAGAGTACACTAAAAATGTTTAAAGAAATTCTACCAAATAAAGAGCTTCATAAATTAATAAACTCACAATAGTATCTAAAGGCAACGGTCTCCATTTGCTTTTTGGTTTACTCGTCACTTTCTCGACAGTCGCATTAGGATTTTCCTGACATATCTCAAAAATCACCTGGCAAGGTAGTTTTTCAAACAGTCTGTTTCGAGCCCACCTGAATTCTACATAAACATCATCTCGAACATCTGTGACTTTTATTTTCCAAAAGGGTTCAGATTGAAATCGCTCAATCGCTAAATATCTTTCTACTACAAAACCAAGTGTTGGAAATTGGCAACTGCCATAACTGATCAACATGTCTCCTAACTTCGCAGGAAATACTTTCTGAAGTCGCAGAGTTTGAAATCTTGTAAACGCTGCACCTATTCTCAAATCTAGTTCACTTCTAACGTCAACAGCATCACTAACTGCCTTGTTTGGCTCACCGAGAGTTGCAAGAGCTCTACTGATTGATGCATTCGTGATTTCTGAGAATTTTGCTCTGTAAACCCTAATGTTAGATTTGACAGCCCGGCAGACTTCAATTATTTCATATCCAATGTTCTCCCCTTCTCTATCACAATCGGTCCAGATTATCAGAGCATCACAACTTCTCACTTCCCTTTCCAATGTTTTTTTAATTGGAAGAAAATCTTCAGGACATTGTTTTACGACTTGTGCGTCAAATAATGACAAGGGGTGGCAACCTTGCCATTTGCGATAGGCTCCTATAAAATCATAGGTTAATAAATGCCCGGAAACTGACGTCATTAACATTTGGCAATTTTGGTTCCATAATTGAGTATTGAATTCGTAGATTTTATTGAATCTCGAAAAACCATCTCTCTAGAAAAACAATATATTATTTAATATTAGATAATAAATAGAAATAACTTTTGGACATAGTCATTTCAGTCAATATTAATAAATTATTTAACAATAAAACTTACCCAACGACTGCCACCACGAGAGATGATGTGAGCTATATTCTTAGCAGCGTCATTTTTCTCAGCGACATTTAGCACCTTCATGACTTTCTGCTCGTTCTTATTGTTTAATAATGAAGTAAAATTAGTAAAACACCTTATCCCGTTGAGACTTTTTTTTTTATAAGATACACTCAAAAAAAAATGTGAAAAGTTCTGCATAGGTGTCTTTACTTATAGGTTAAGTATTTTTAATACTGAAATTAGATAGAAAAATATACGATATAATTTAAAAAGTACACTCCTTTGAAATCTTTTATATACCTTTATATTTGAAATCACTTTTATTATAAATAAATAAATTGTTTTCAATTTATAATCAAATAGCTGTGATGGTACTTACCTCGGAAAGACTATAATTTCATGAAGGAAATTCAAGAATATTTACGTCTTATTTTCAGTTAAAACATAGAGCACAGTAAATACCAAGTCCAGGAACTGTAACAAACATATCCAAGTTATTATCAAATGTTTATAATCAAAAAACCGGTATATAAACTTTATCCGTCAAACCATGAAACACCCGCCAAATGCCGCCAAAATTATTGAACATAACCACCGATCTGCCACCGACATGATAAAACAGATAAAACATGCGCAAATCAGACGCAAATAAATATGTAAACAGGGTCAGAACAGGGTAAACAGCTGATTCACTGTTAGTGTAGATATTTTCATTATCTATTAAGGGCATGTGTTAATGTTACTTACCATACGGGCAAATTCAGCCCGGGTTTTTTCTTTCTCCTACAATTTTTATTTTTTCACAAAAATAATAGTGAACAGACGTAAAAAAGGTAAAAAACATAAATACGGATGTCTGTGCACTATTATGTTTTTGAAAAATAATAGGGATTTTTTCAAAAAACCCGGACAACTAAATTTACTCATATGGTAATATATGCCTTTAACCAAAGATATATCATTGCTTT
>JAUEJJ010000017.1:4786189-4803430 GCA_032164275.1 Synergus coniferae | reverse complement strand
ATAATACTAGCAGGAGTTTTAACGAAATTCATGTGATTTTTTGATATTTTAAAGGATTTAAAAATATTTTAAACGATTTCAGGACATTTAGAATAAATATAAAAATACATTTTTATTCCTTTGTATTTATAATTTATAATTTTTTATCTATATCTGTCTATATATAGTATGAATAATGAAGGATTAGTGAAGAGTGTTGATGTAAGATGCAAGTTGAGAAATGCATTTCTGAAACATAGGACAATGCACAGTGCAGTCGAGCAATGCATCAAGGTCGAGGCCAAATACATGAAAGCATTTCTTGCGGTCATGGACGCATCACTGGACATTCACGCATCTGCATATGCATTTTCGATTTATGGGTGCGGTGGAGAGTCGTGTGAAGATCGCTGATACCAACTGATATCAATTTATCCGAAATTACATAGAGAATTTATATACATAATTATTATTATCCTTATAGTATTTCAAATTATTCATAATTGCATTATTCATTTTCAAATGAAACGCGGTTCTTTGATCACATTTTTTAATTATATTATTCCATATCCACTCGTATGAAAAGGTCACGCATCAAACGGTTAAAACGAATAAACCGTTCAGTATTAGAAATGCAGGTCTATAACTTGCATTTGCATATCATTAATAAACTATGATTATTTTATATGCAGCTACACCTACATTACTATATTTCAATTTTTTTAGCGAAGAGTAATAAAATATCCATGTTATTGTATACAAAACGAAACTACATTATAAAATGAAAATTTATAAATGATTTCTTAAAAATATATATCGTGCGTTTTGTTAAATTTGAAACTTTATTGAAATAATTTATTACTGAAAAATTAAGAAAACGATTAAGTATCTTGAACTGATTGAAATTTCGACTTTTAAAACGTTTCTTTGTAGTAAATACTCTAGCCCTTTTTTACGTCTTCTCTAACCGGAAAGTCTATCTGTGTGTTTCGGATGTGTTTCATTATAGTCGAATCACTCCGTCTGTACTTTCTTTCTTTCAGCGGCGCAGCAAGAGGGACTTATCGAAACCGGTTTAAAGCCCTTATAGCAATCTAATTTTCTCATTAAGTATATATATATATATATTTATATATGTGTGTATACATATATATGGTATATGTATACCTAATTATATTGAAGATAGAAAGTAAATCCAATAAATACCAATCTATCTGATGGTAGAAACAATTGGTTTATTCGATCTTTATTGTTGTCTGTAATTCCTCTGCATATATACATATATATATCCTGTGCGACTTCCTCTTTAAAAAATGTGACATTGGAGGAACGTATGGTTCGCTTTTAAATTTCCCTTTGTCAGGAAATAAAGTTTTGACTGCACCATTGCCTTCCCGTTAAAATGGTCGATAGGGTGATTCCACTGTGTATCTGTGAACGCTCACAGATAGAAGAGACACGTGCCAAGGTCTCAAAATGAGCAGATGTTAAAGTTTGGATTTTGATGGACTTACCGAAAGTCATCTCATGTTTTCTTATTTTAAGGGAGAATAACTGTTACATCCGATTTGAATGCAGAAATAATACACATACTGATACATATAAACTAAAATTTAAAGTAATTCAAATAAATTCAAAGAAATTCAAAAGAAAACCAAAGAACAATAAATTTAAATGGTGTAAAGTAAGATTTTTTTTCTTGAATACTCAATTATTATGTAAATATTAATTATTATTAAATATTAATGTAGATATATGTAAAATCCTTTGTAATTCATAAAAATCACTCAAAAGCACTTGAAGTTCGTTAAAATTTCTTAGTCACTTAAAATGTCTTGAAAAGTCTTGAAATTTCCGGGAAACACCGAGTAAATTATGCTAGTTAAATATATAGAATTATAAATCAAGCTATTTTTTCAATAATTTAATCATCAGATAAAAATGAACTTGGAAATTGAATGTAATGTAGATCTCTAATATTTTTCTTGGAACATTCTATTTCTATTTCAAATAACCCGCCAAATTCGTGGTTGGCAGTCCTAAATGTCGTTCCACACTTTAGCACAACGATTTCCGGCGACACATTCTTTAATGGACTCTTTTCCGGTGTATCGGGCAAAATGACGGGCTTCAGTGAAAAGGTTTGTTCTCAGTTTTTTTATCATTTTTAATATCTAGTAAGTATCTATCGGCAAATTATTTGTTATCAAAACTTCTTAACTTTCCCTAATTACGTTAAAACCAATCTCATACAGTTTTGGATAACTATTTAACCACTTAGTGAACTTGTAGCAAAAGCTGTTGAATGCACGTGTTAGATATGATTTTTTCAGCTTTCCTTGCTTAATTCGATCCTTTACTCAAATCTTGTCTTTAAAAGATTATCGAAGAATGAGGAATTTTTATTTCTTCTATAGTTTGGATTAATATTTAAACAGTGAAATTGTTTTGACAAGGCCATCACACGTGTACAATTTTTTAGGGTTAGGAATACCGTCATGGATGTGCTTTTTTCTTTATAAAGTGAATATTGATAAATTTTTCAAACAACATCTTTTTTAACACAATCTTTCTCATTTTTGGTTAACTGAATGTGTTTTTTTGTTTATTAAATCAATTTTTATATTTTCAGTGACATATTTTTGAAAAAAATTAATTGAGAGGTTCTCCAGTAAAATATGGTTTTTATAAATTTTATTGACCTCATGATTGTTTCTCGTTCTTGAATGTCTTTCACTTTTTATTCAATTTTTAGAATTCAAAAACTCAACAAGTAGCCCGCAACCAAAAAAAAAATTTAAATAATCTCTTTGTTAGCAATAAAGTTAATATTTAAACAAAGGAAACAGTCGAAAAATATAATAATCATAGAAATTAAATTTATTATAAAATAGTATTTTGTAATCAAAATTTTCTTTTTTATAGCCAATTCTTATAGATGGCCGTGGTCATCTCCTTGGAAGGCTGGCAGCCATCATCGCCAAGAAAACTCTTGAAGGGAACAAAATTATCGTTGTCAGAAGTGAGCAATTGAACATTTCTGGAAACTTCTTCAGGTAAATAAAATACTTTACATTATTGTGAAATTATAGACCAAGAGAAATATAACATGATTATCAACATTCTTACCTACATTATTTGAAGCGCTATGAAACTGCTATATACTATGATTATATATTGTACTACATATAACTTTATTAAAAGTTTAGGGGATTTACTGAACTCTTTTAATTTTTTTTTTTCAGAAACAAGTTGAAGTTTATGTCTTTCCTTCGCAAAAGATGTAACGTCAATCCTGCTCGTGGTCCATTCCACTTCCGTGCCCCTAGCAAAATTCTGTGGAAAACAGTCCGTGGTACGTTAAAACTTCTATAAAATTATATAGAATATACAGCTTATCAATTATTAATTTAAAAAATGATTTAATTCTCAGATTAATTTTAAATTTCCTGATACAAACAAATCAATGATTACAATAATCTTACCTACATTATTTGAGAGTATTGTGAAAACATCAGCATTGAATGAGATTTGTTACAATTATTCATGACAATTCTTTATTAACTATTCATCTTTTAAAGAATACTAATAAGGTAATGATTTTTTGCAAACAGGAATGATCCCTCACAAAACGCAACGTGGAAAGGATGCGTTAAGGAGGCTAAAGGTGTACGAAGGTTGTCCACCTCCATATGACCGCAGGAAACGCGTTGTCGTTCCTGGTGCGATGAGAGTGATGTGCTTGAAACCAGGAAGGAAGGTAATAAACATATCAAAATAACTATAATTCGATGTCATGTGAAATACGAATTTTATCAAATGTCAATTTTCTATATTAACAACGAATTTTTATTATTTTTTCAGTACTGCCATGTTGGAAGGCTCTCCCACGAAGTCGGATGGAAATACAAGGCTGTCGTGCGTACTCTGGAGAACAAGAGACGTGTCAACTCCATCCTCGAAGTTCAAAAGAGAGACAAACTCAAGGTAAATTGCGATCTTCTGATTTAAAATCAGTTATCAATTCCTAAATCTTTATTTAATGATGGTAATGGTAATTTGCGACTGAGCAGAAGCGAAAAGCTTCTGTATGTTGACAATTTTAGCTGAAAAATTATTCCCAAATACAAGATAAATGATTCTTCTGTTTGAATGCTTACTAAAATGAGTTTTTTTACACTTCAGAAACTTACGAAGGAAGCTGGAGAGAAAGTCGCACCACAGGCTGCACCTTACACTAAGATTATCAACGAGTTTGGTTACAATTAAGACATTTATTACAAGGATAATAAAGCACTTTAAAGAATATTATTTTTTTTCTTTACACCAGTAAGTTCTATTTCCTTGTCTCCCATAAATTGAATTTTTTTAAACTTAATTTCACGTTGAAAATTTATAAGACATTTGTAATAATTGTAAAAAATATTTATTTTTAATATCATTAAGTGACTATACAAATTATATTATTGAATAAATAATATTTTTAGCTAATGAACAGTATAAATAACAGCACTGCCTTTGTCGCTCTCCTCTTCGTCGTGCACTTCGTATTCTTCATCAGATGCCTCTGAGGAATCTGAATCTTTAACTTCATTTGCAGAACGATAATTTCCAGAAATAAGCGGTAAGGTTCCCAGACTATGAGCACCCAATTGTTCAATGAGCCGTTGGGTAGCACGTTGAGCTTGGATTTCCTGAAAAAAAAAAAACAATTTATAAAACGTGCTTAAAGCAAAGAATATAGGCCAGGCAACTTAAAAACAATTAATTTTGAAGACTTCTTATAGAATTCCTCATTCTTCTGATCCTACAGAAATTTTCATCACAAATGACCTGCAATTTTTGAGCCTGTTCTTTTTGCAATTTCAGAGATTCGTTTAAACTTAGACTTTGCACAGCTCCATGAACAATAAGAGGAGGTGTCGCTGCTGTTATTTCCCAATGCTTGTCTTTCTTCCGCATTTTTTCTTTCATAGGATCATGTACGTTGGACTTTGTTGTTTTGTAAGGCATAAATTTTTCTCTTCGCGTCTCCTTTTCTGAATTCTCTACAAGATTAACGATGTACTTTACATGTTCCATATCCGGAAGATCCTTGGAATTGAAAGAATCTATTTCTTCTAAATCTTCAGGCTTTATAAGCTTTTCTTCAGGTGGAAGGATAATCACTTTCTTTTTGTGGACACCACTTCCTGTTGGCTGTGAATTAGAAAGATAATTTGTGTATTATTAATTTAATAATGCAATTTACTTTATGTGCCTCTATTTAAATTCTAGTATGGAAATTTACGGACCTGGGCGAGAATTTTAAGCGGATCTTCCTCATCGTCACTGTCCAGTTCAACTACCTTTTCTCCAACAACCTTTTCAGAATATTTGCCTGTCCATTCTAGTTCATTCATTGCTGATTTGCCATCCTGAGCTATATTGAGTCTCGAAAGAAGACGAGCTGCTTCGTCAACATCATTACGACGCTCAATTTCTTTAATGATTTTTTCTCTGAAACTTCTTATCTTTTCTCCTTTGTCAGGAAGTTTAGAGACAAAAATCCTGAAAACATATAAAATGACTAAACATCATGAAATACGTCCACTCAGTCACTTAATAAAATGAAGACGTACTTGTTCGCCAGCAACTTGTTTTGTCTTTGTAACAGATCATCTAATTCAAATTTTTGCAGCTTTCCTAAATTCTCAATGTAACCTTGGTTTTCTTTTTTCGGTGGTGGAGGTATCTCACCAGGAATTCGTGACATCAGAGGCGTTCGTACTTCACCGGGAAGTCGATTAATCAGCTGGTCCATCATTGTGATTTATGTAATTTGCTTTTGGTGGAGAAGAAAGCTCATAACTCCGGTTTATTGTGTTAAAATTACTCCGTGATCAAACGCGATCTGCACCTGTCGTGACTGTCAACAGTTGTCAACAATCTGCAACTGCAGTCAACTTGAGTCAACTGAGTCACAGTGTCACAGTCACAGTTCTGTTAGATAAACATTCAAACTTCGTGAAGGTTAAAAGTCTGTTAAAAGGGTTAAAAGCATGCGTTACTTACCATAAGAGCAAATTTAACTTCACTCTGAATATCTTTGCCAGAACTTGGCTACATCAATTTTACGTTTGCAATAATAAATATTTTCCGCTAGGTATAGCTAGGCGATTTACGTTTACCTCTGTTTCTTACACTACATTGCCTAATTCATAATTAATTAATTTGCTCTTATAGTAACAAATAGTCCTAATCACATATTGTCACATATGCAGATTGCAGAGTTGCAGTTGCAGCCAGAGATTACATACATACCAATACATACATAGTAGAAATATTACCGCGAACATAGCAGAAATCGTGCAATCGATACAAAAATCGAGAAATATGTGCCAACAGCTGCCAACAGTCGCCAACACGGAAGATTCAACTTCACTGCAAATGGAATTCTAACCTCTGACGGCTTTGACAGTCTCCACTGGTCTCCACTCTCCACAGTCCACAGGCTCCACAGTCCACACTCCACAGACCACAGCACAGTGCTCCAACTCCAAGATGGAGCTCTTCTGAAAAGACATCCACGTTTGATTTCAAGAGATTGACTCCATTATTTATTCTTAGAAACAGAGTTGCGTTTTGGCATTCATAATAAACGAAAGAAGTTTTCTCTACAATTAAGAACGCACATATCTACTGGTCTACATCAGATATTTATAATGACAATTTTCCTTGAAAGTGGCAGAAGTGACGTATAGATTTATAATGATCGAAAGCAGTAAGCTTTTGAGACATTTGACAGAAATCGGAAATGAATTGCAATGGGGCACAACCCACTAGTGATAAAGTTCAAACAAGCACCTTCATGGACAACAAATCAATTATTACATGTAAGTTCAGCCACCAAAATATGCTCATTTTGGCCATTGTTATTGACGCCCCCAGAAGCTGTTAGTCAACACATTTCTTCTTTTTTTATTTAATCAATAATTCAAGATTATTTATTACTTTATATATACGTAATAAATGTTTCCACTTTTTCCGTAGTAGTTTTTTTTATTTTTGTCCCTCTAAAGTTTTATTTATGCAGACTCTGAATTTTAATGTCAACAGATTGCATAATTGCATGCGGTTTTAAAAGATTGACAGGGAATTAAAATAGTTTCAAGTGAACTAAATTGATTGGAAGTGAATGCAAGCGATTCAAAGTTTAAATTTTATATTAATCTTCAAATTGAACCTTTTAAGGAGGAAATTTATTAAAAATTGAACATTTCTTTCACTAAAACAGGTGCTGGAGATGAGGAATTATTTGTAACATTGGAGAAAAATTTGGTCAAAGCTATATCAGCTGATGCAGTTGAATGGCGCAGATCTTATAGCCAGTTACCAATTAAAAAAGTTAAACTCAACCCAACATTCATCTCCTTTTCTAGAGATGTTCTACCTACTGAGAAAAATTGTCATCTCGTGAAACAGCCAATATTTCACATATATTGGACCGAATGTTCCGTAAGAATTCATAATCAAAAACTTTCTCCATTCTTTTATAAATTTCCAGTTTTTAATCTTGCCTCTTTTGCAGGATATTGATCTTTACAAATCTTCCATTAAAGATGACATAGACAAATGGTTAAAAACCTTAGGTCATTTTCAAATCCAAGATTGGATGATAGTACTCGTAGAAACTTACGATATCAAGAAGAGTAATAAATTACTTCCTAGGACTACAGTCTTAGACAAAATTCGAAATGATTTTGGATCGAAGCATGGAGACAGATGTCTTTCTGTTATAAATCCAATCAAGTCTGAATCTCGATCCGCTGAATCATGGAGGGGTCTTATTTCTCGAATTCGACACTTAACATTGACTGCTTACGACAAGACACTTTTAAAATTCAGAGAAATCATAAAAGAACACCGGGAGAAACGAAATCAGCCAGGCTGGAATTTTTGCCATTATTTCCTCTTACAGGTGAGAAAGGATATAAAGGATATTTTCATATTTGAATGATTAGAAATTAAATTTAACTTTTATATTTTTCAGGAAGAACTTGCATTTGTATTAGAAGTGTTAGGTTTATATGATGAAGCTTTAGTGCAATATGATGAACTGGACGCTCTTTTTACTCAGTTCGTTCTTAACTCAAACGTAGGAGGTAAATTTAATTTACAGTTTTCCTTAATAGATAATTATTTATAACTAATTTAGAGTTCTGGGTCTTTTATTTGCGACACAATTACTTTTCAGACACAGCGGCTTGGCTAAGTACGTTTCAAACTCCTTTGAACAATTGGTCAGGTGTCAATTTTAATAATACCGTTGATTACCAACTGAGACTGTTGTTGGCTGAATGTAAAGCTACTTTGTTAGACCTTAGGAGCTATTTATTTAGCAGACAGGCGGCGATGTTGCTTTTGCTTAACATGCCTTGGGAGGCGAGTATAATACTTATTAAATTTTAGATAAATAAAATAAGTGATACCAAGTCACACATAATTTAATTTAATGCTTTTATTTAATAATAGATTGCACAAAGGTGTCTCTCGTTTATACACAACACACTTAGTGAGCTCCAAATATTGGAAGTTCAAAGGCCGGAAGGATCTGTTGAATGTTGGGCTTTCCTTTGTGCTTTGGAGGTACTACATGCATGTCAGTTGTCAATGTCGAATACTGACAACAATCAACAAATGGATAGATGTTCCGTTCACACAGCTAGTTTATGGGCCGTAGCTAAGGACAAGGTAAGCTAAGGTTTTTATTATTTGTCTACATTCATTTTTTCGACACTTTAAAATATAATTTATCCTTCCTAGGGTTCACTTTAATTTAAATTAAATTTCAGTTGGAAGATTTGGGTATATTATGTGGCCTCATGCCTGGTAATGAGCCAACTAGCGAACAATTACACACAGTCGTTTACTTAATCGCTGGAATCGGAGATTCAGAGCCACAAACAAATGGAAAACCAACACCCATCGACAAATTGAAGGAAGCTCTTTCATCTAAGGAAGCATTTAAAAGACAATATCTCGAGCATGCAGAATTGGCTATGGGAACTTACAAACATATCGGACGTATAAGATCTGCAAGATTAATTGGAAAAGACTTGGCAAACTTTTATAGCGAGCTTGGGGAAAACCAGAAATCCGTAGCTTTTCTATCTGATGCTTTACAAACTTACTCAGAAGAGGGCTGGTCGCATTTGGCGGCCCAGACACAGTTGGAGCTTGCGGAATGTTATAAAAGAATGGATGATGTTGAACGGTATACCAAAATATGCGCCGCAATCGCTAGTACCGAGAGTTTGCATGTCACAGTCCGTAATACATATTTCGAAGAGTTGCTGGGGTATATGAAGATGATGTCTTCTCCTGAGCCATTGCTTACCAACTTTTCGGACTGTTTTATAATACTCAGTATGGAAGTTAACGTAACGGACAAAGTGGTTCAGGACTGCGAAGTTAGTATAGAGGTCAGTGTAGAAAGTTTACTTCCGCGGGAAGTGAAATGTAGCCTTGCTGCTGTCTCAGTAGAAGAGTTGCAGAAACCTCAGGTGTCTGCTAATAGAAGAAAAGGATCTAAACTACCGATAGAACCACAGATAGATCTGTATGTTTAATATGTCAATATCGTGGAATTCCTTAAAATCTTGTCCCTACTCCTGATATATCTAATAAACTATAATTTTTCAGATTATTAAAATGTACTATGGACAGTGCGAAACCAGGTGACGAAAGTTTAACAATTTCTATGTGTTCGTGCTTTGGAGTGCAGGAAGACCAAAGCCTGTGGCTTGCGAAAGCCGATCCGAAAATTGTAAAAATACCTATAAGGCGATCGGACAGTACAAAACACAGAAAACCTTCAGTAAATACTAAAGGAGACTTCAGTAAAGCTCTTGTCAGTGATGAATTCATTTTGAAGCCAGGAAAAAATACATTTACTGTAAAAAGAAGAGTCGATAAACCAGGTTTTTACAAAGTTGGACAGCTATCGCTTGTCATAGAGAACAAACTCGATTTTTTTTCTCCTGTATTGAATCCTCGATTATGTTACGAAGTCGCGAAAACTCAACCATCAATTTCTCTTAACTGCTCGAGGGATTTACTAGCAGGACTTGTTCAAGACATTGAGCTGGTTATTTCAAGCGGGAGCGTGAGAATATCTGAGAATGGAAAATTAAAACTGAGAACTTCGAGAGGTTTTACACTAAGGGCGGAGGAAAACGGAAATACTGGACTTAAAGAGTACGATGTTCATTTGCCTGCATGTGAACCTTTTCAAGTCATCAAGATTCCTTTAAAAGTTTTCGCAGAACTTCCTCCGAAAAAAGATGCTTTATCGATGGAACATAAGGTAAGAATGGGAATTTAACAAAGATGGAAAACGATATTATGATATTTCTGGTTTTAAATGTTGTATTTCATGATTTAAGTTGAGTTTACAATGTCCCTGGGAGACTGAAGAGAGTATACCGCTTACCTTTGCACCGCCCCTGATGTCAGTAATGAAGCTTCACACAGCAAAACAAAGAAAATACCTTCAAGTCATAGTGACAGGATTAAGTAATCAGCTTTTGCAACTGACTGATCCCCAATTAACGAGTAATTCCTCAGTAGACGTTCATTTCAAAAGTCTGAATCCCGTTGCTGTTCAAAAATTAGTCATAGGAAACGATATGAACGTTTCTTTCATGTGGGAGCTTGAAATTGGAAAAGATGAAAAATCTGGAGTACCGATCAAAACGGATTTTCGAGTAAAATATATTGCAACGAGCAGTACGGAAGAAAAGGACGATACGAGTGTCGATGATCCGTTGCATATACACGATTTGCAAAAGTTGGAAGAAGAAAGCAACGTCTACAGGTGTAACTTTGATGTAATAGATTACGTGGTATGTGGAATTTTTTAAAAAGCTCCATTTATCGTCATTCGTTATTTTATTTATGTTTTTTATGTAAGTTTCCAGTACATGTCTTATTTTATGTTTGGAAATTTGCCTGTTCTTAATGAGTTTATTTGAGAACAAGTTTTTTGATCAATTTAATGTTTGCAGCACGATATAAATGTATTTTAGACAAGGTTTTAAACATGATTTTAGACGAAAGTTTCTATTTTTTATTAAAGTCTAGTTTCTAACAAGCATTTTTCAGACCTTGTTTACAGTTTCGTCTAAAATTGAAGCCAGTGGAGGCGGAGGAGATTTCTGCCGCGCCGGCAGCATGTGCCATCTATATCTCACAGTAACACGCATGTTACCCAGTTCCAATCCAAGTCCTTCACCTCAACTTATGTACGAAGTTTTGGCTGATCAAACTATGTGGGCTGTGTGTGGAAGAACTGCAGGCATTGTGTCCCTGGAGACTCTCGAGAAACAGAGCGTGACTTTAGATGTGATGCCTTTAACAAGTGGTTACTTGCCCCTTCCAGTTGTTAGATTGTCACGATATATTCCGGCGACGGAGTCGAAAAATGGTACGTTTTTTAATTTTCTAACTCCATATATACTTCTTATTGTTAAACGTTAGTTTATATTTGCCACTTGTGTTGGTTCTTAACCGTTTGTCTAATTTCTTTATTAAAAATTTATTTTTAAACATTGAATCACTTTTAATTTTTCACAGACACTTCTCGTAAGAATGACATAGTATCAGGACCTAGACTTGAACCTTTTAGTCCAGGACAGGTTTACAATGCAAGTAAGGCTCAGCAAGTTCACGTTCTAACAGCAGCACCATCAGAAGCCCCTTGATTAGCTGAAAAGTGCGTGTTCTGTAAATTGTAGAAGTGTCTTTCCGAAGGCGAAATGAATGGAGATTTAATGCAACTTTGTAAGTATTCATTCAACTGTAAATTTTAAAACTGAATTTAATACTTTCTCGGAGAAGAAACTCATTTGCCTTTGAAAAGATAGAAGTTCTCTGCCATTAAATATTTAGTAATATTGTGACAATACAAATATAGAGCGGGAGAAAATGAGACATTTTTTGGACAGCTTTAAAAGCTTCGATTGTAAAATGTATTGATTGAGTTTCTTACTACGAAAGGAATTTTGATATTAGTATCCGGAAAGGAGATAAGAGAACTCTTAAGTAATTGTCATCCATTTAGGCAGCTTATTTATCAAGAATAATATTTTTCATTATAATTTTTTATGAAGTTTAGGTGTATCATAAAGTAAGCTTATTTATTTATTCAGATCGAACTGTGTACTTATATAAATAACGATCTTTCTGTATACAATAATATACTCATTATTCGCACTTGTTACATATATATGACAAGTTGCACGTTGTACATTGTGTGACATAGATGAATGAAAAGTTGTTAAAGCGTTTCATAAATACGATGCTTTTGAGTTTTTCTTATCTTTAATAGTTAGAAATACGAGGTTACTATAATTGACCTTTTTCTGTTGCCATGGTGGATATTCACATTTAATATCTATATCATTTTCCTGATGAGTATAGATTTTATGATACAATATTAACTACATCTGGTCAGGGTTGATATAAAAGTTTTTCAAGCTGCCATTCTGCATAAAACTGATTTGTCTACTTTAACTGAAACTTCAAGTCTTTCATTGCAGTACGCAAATGTAAATTTTTAAATATTATTTACGAATCTAGTAGCTTAATCGTTTGGAAGAGGAGTTTTTTAGTATCAGAATCAACGTCCAATATTAAAAATACCATAACACTTTTGTAAGGATAAATAAATCCAGATCTCAAAATTAAAGTTTTATAATTTAAGTTGAGAGTACAAAATACTGAGCAACTGCTCGTAACGACAACCAGAACAGAACTGACTATTACATAAACTTTTCAACAATATTTATAAATATTGTCCCTCTCCGACTCCCCGAAACAGCCCGTCTCACTGTGTTTCCATAAATTTTTCCTTCATTCGGCCTCCCTGACCATAAGTATAGTCGTCCTCGACATTAATTTTGGTACTCTAAAACAAATAAATGCGTTTTTTCTTCTCTTTTTTTTTTTTGTGTAATAAGGTAGATAGGCACTACGATGCAACAGACACCTCCAAGTGGAATGATCAAGTCCATTAGAGTATCAACCACATTTCAAATGCCCATCTTTTTGGATATTTGATTTAGCACAGGATAATAGGGAACTTGGTCACCAGCCGCGCCAGGTGTCCTGAAAACTGAGAGTGTGACCAGACAACTCAATCTAAGATCGTCCTGACTCCGACTGCTCTTGGTCTCAGCCTCCGCCTAGGAACTCAGAATTTGCATGATCCTGACCAGAAATCATACCTCAGAACTCTAGACTTGTCCCCGGCCAACAGCCTTGCCAAAGTTCCTTTCACGTACATCCCTGACCAGGAGATGTATGCCTCGCAACTTTGACTCCCGACTGCAGTACTAGACGTTGCATCTAGTACAACCCAACTTACCAGTCTACTCTATGGTCATTTGAAGCATAAGCTGAGTAGATGTTAGCCCAGCCCTAATGTAACTACTAAATCTGCCCGAGAACCCTTCATCAGCTAGTGGAACTTCTACAAGGGTGGAGTTAACCCCAAAGATAGTAGAGTCATCAGTTACTTGAATCGTCAATCCTCATTTTATAATGGAGTGCTCCATTTTGAATCCACTTCTAATTGACGCAATAGTCAAATATGTATGTATAGGATATCTCAATAAGACTCCTGCTCCTTGGTATATCTTCTTCCAAGTGCACCGGGCTGTTGGTATAGGGTTTGGCAGAACCACTGTTCCCTTCACTGTCTTTGATGATTGTCTTGAGTTTGACCACTGTAGGGAGGCTCCGTCCAATGTTCTAATTTTAGGTTGACCATCTAAGTCAGTTAGCTCACTGACATCACTCCAAATCAATTCTAGACGCCCTTTTGCAATCAAGTATATAGTATATCTCAATAAAATATCGACTATTTCTTCAATGAGGTTTGGTCCTTTCTCGAGACATCTGTTGAGAGATGGAAATCCTGCTGATGCGTCGAAAATGGGCCTTGTGCTGGCGTAGAGGGAAAATAGACTATTTCTATTGTTAAAATTAAGTTTAATTAGAAGTATGTATATCATTTTTATCCAAAGTTTAGAATTTTTAAGTCTTAATTCATGTCTACTAGATTACGCATGTAAATTTTGATTTCTAGTAATATAGATTGTAATACTTCTGAAGTCTGTTGAAACAAATGTATCCTTTTTTTTTTAATTGTGCAATAAAATGTTTCTATATTTTAAATAGTCAGTTTTAAAGACATACTAATTGAAAGAAAAGTTGAGGCCTTGAAAATTAAAAACATCTATTTTGTAAGTTTGGAAAAAGTCTATTGTATCTTAAAATTAGATTTGTACAAAGTAGTATACATTGGAAAGTATAATCATGGATAAAAAATTCAATAAGTTGGCAATGGTTTCTGGGTTAGTAGTAATCCAAATCGTCTTTTTAAAGTAATACGTTCCCTCGAGAATTTGTCTTCGGGGGAAAATCGAGCTGCAAAAATAAAAAATATAAATATTGAGTATATTTGTAATTTTAAAATATAAGCATAATATAACATTTTTTAAAAATTAAATTACCTGGGTGAGCTGAGAGTGTTGGTCGCCCATTAGGATCTACTTTCTGAAAAAAAAAAAAAAAAACCGAATTTTGATATAGAAAAACATTATTTCCAATTTACTGCAGGCTCAAAATAAGAAAGTTGTACATATTTTTATTAATAAGCAGTTTAGCAGAGAAATAATTTCGAGCATGGAAATCTAATAATTTTGTTTGATGTTGTTACTTTTAGGTTAGTTTATAAGCATTTAGAGCAATTTGATTTATATTGCAGGGATTTATTGTAGAATAACTTTCTAAATGAAAATAGATGCAGCTTCATTCACTTTTGAATTATGATGCAGTTAATTCACTTTTAGAAGACAACAGTTCATATATAAAAAAAATATAAATGCAATAAGATTGCAGTAGAATCAAAAAGCAAGCATTGTGCTTTTTTGGTGTAAAATATATTTACCAGATAATTTAAAATAATTAATTACCTTCAGTGTGTATACACGCTCTCCTTTATCGTTCAAATAGTACATAAGATACATTTTATGTCTTTTTTTTAATGAAGAAACAAGGCAAAATGTAAGTTAATTGATGTCGTTCACGGCTGTTCACGGCGTTCACGTGCTAACGTGCTCAATCCTCAATGCTCATTGTATTTTGGAGCCATTGGAGCATCATGGAGCTCACAGTGGTGACAATATAATAAACTTGAAACGGTCCAGTGTGGCCAATCACAAGGAATTGAAATTTGAATTTTGAATCGTGCTTTAATTTTAATTGAATTCAAATCGGATATTCCATTAATTTCAGCCAAATCTTAGCTGAAAAAATATGTTAACATAATTAACAAAAAAGATACAAAATTAAATGTTTTCGTGAGATTTAAGAGATTTTACGAAATTTATTGGGGTTTTATGGAATTTCGCCAAATTTATTGGTATTTTGAGGAATTCTATTAGACTTCACGAGTCACGGAATAAATTTATAACGTTTTCAGTTTTATTTGCACATTTATTGTTTGAAAATTGATGAAATTACAGATTACTCTGCTTTTTAAATTCAAATTTCAATTATTATATCATCAAGACATTATCGACGGCGTAATATTTTATTATTATATTATTACTATTATTATTATTTTTATTAATAATATGTTGATCAGGTTCATCAATTTTAAATTGATGAATATTGAATTTTTTTTTAAGGAAAAAATGTTACAAATAGGAAATTTTAGGTATAGCCTAAAAAAATATTTTTTTTCAATTTGGTACATCCTAGGGGCTACAATTATGAAGATTAAATTCTAGATTTGAACCACTGTGCAACATGGGTGTCATATATATAATACTCGTAGAACTATACGAGAGGGCATGAACTGCAGCTTCACTTTTCCTATCAGAGGAAGATCGTCGAGAGCGTGGATATCACTGACCGTAGGTTCACCTATACTGAACAAGAGTGTGCGAAAATGTGCGTGGGTGTTCTAACAATTCCCGATGGCAATTGTAACTTTCAGGCACGCATGGACTTCAATGAACTGCAGCAGATAGTTGATAGACAGCGCTAAGCATGTAGTACTGTATCATTTCCGTTGACAAGTAAATCATTGTCAGTTCAATGTGAGGTGTTGTCCGTAAGAACGGGTCATTGCTGCCTCTCTAATCAGTATAATAGTCAGTAATCAGAAAACTTTCGTCGTGTATTATACAGCAATGTGCGCGCCGCACACTTAAACTCTCTCCAATGAATAGGATCTGATGTAAACCATTTATAATCTGAAATCAATCGAATTTAACTAACACCTGAATAAATGGAATGCAAATATCTGATTGAATGGGGATTTAGATACGGGAATCGGTGGGATTTAATTGAAAAATTCCAACACACGGATTTCTGTTTTTTGCACAGCATCTGTAAATAAGTCCGTGATTGTGTGACGAGTTAGCTGATTCGAGTGATAGAACGTTCAACTGCAATTCTCACGCCGCTAAAAATCAATCCTAACGGACTTTTTGTGTCGATTTTCATTCTAAATTTAAGACCGGATTCATTTTTGTTTTACATGCGAATTTAGTACCGACGTGTGTGTGTAGAATTGTAGGCAGGGAGTTAATGGGTCGAAAACGTTGAGAAGAGGCTGGATGAGAGATAAACATGAGTCTGTTGTTTTACTCTATCAACGTGACACGTTTGACTTTCAGTTTTAAATGAGTTTTGCAGTGAGGATAATTATGCAATGAGTATCAATGATAATAGAACTCAGTGTGTTACGGCAAGTGCGGTTCTTATAATTCCGATGAACGATTTCAACTTTTATAAAGTCCATAAAGAATAAGAAGAGGAACAAGGTATGAAAGGTACAGTCATAGATATGCTTGTCTATATCAGCAGTTTAATTATTGTGAAACATTGATTAATCTGAAATTCCACTCAATTCTAATGATACGATGGTATCGAAAATTATTTTTAAACTTTATTTTTAAACCTCATTTTTAAACTTCATTTCTAAACTCAATTTGTGATTCTCGTGAAGAGAATGATACAATTAAATGTATAATTTAAACAAAGATTTGATTATCTGGATTTTTGTTTTGAATTAGATGCAGCGTAAAGTTCGTTGGGTTGTTGAAGTTCCAGAAGATCAAAAGGAACAGAAACCAGTTGAATGGCAAATTTCTGATACCAAAGGTAAGTCATTTTAATTTTTTATTTAAAGTATAAATCTATGAT
>JAUEJJ010000017.1:4749337-4776517 GCA_032164275.1 Synergus coniferae | reverse complement strand
GAAACCAGTTGAATGGCAAATTTCTGATACCAAAGGTAAGTCATTTTAATTTTTTATTTAAAGTATAAATCTATGATATAAAGTTATATAAAGTTATAAAGTTAACATATGCATATAAAGTTATCAAATGCATAAATAGTTTTAATCTGCTCATATTAAAAATTTTGAAATCAATGGGTTTCCTTCAAGATAAAGTGAACATTAAACCACAAAAGAATAATAGAAATGAAATAACGAATTCGTATGAGTGGAAAAAAACATTCTGTCCCTGACTTTTCGTGACACAATATTGTTTACATCTTTCTGCAGCCATGGCACATCTGCGTAAAGTTTAAAAAAACTGACATTCACTGAAGAGATGGTGAAAGTATGTATATTGAGTGATGGAATAAGTTAACTCAAACGATCTGTTCATATTTTATTACGTTTTATGACAGTCGCAGTATTCGCAGTCTTTTATAAATAGGTGTGATTCGAAAATCACATTTTTATTCATGTTCTGTCCCCTCTGGTTCTGCTTAAGTTGCATAAGAGAGGAAAATAATGTTCATATAAAAAACATTCATGAAACATTGAAAGAGGTTTTCATTTTATATATAACAGCATATTGTTATTATTGCATACATTGTATTCATTATACTCTTAGAGCAATAATGGGAGTAGGAAGAATTATAGCATCATTTGTCTCGTGCAGAAAGTGCATTGAAAGCCTCTAGGTACTCCAGGAAATTGATTGTTAATCACATTTTTCACTTGAAGACAAATAATCGATCGAAATTCAATGCGTCGGCGCTTTAGAAACTATATATCGCAGGCGAGGTTCTTTCGCAGTTCCGCGTTATGCGTGAGCCAATAAACATCTCGAGTTCGATCTATTGGAAATAAAAAAGTGCATTTCATAGGCAAATTAATTCCTATCATTAATGTATTGAAATTATTTTAATTATTTAATAATTACAGCAAAATTTAATCCGTTTTTAATATAATATTATTTTCTGAATATACTAAATGAAAAATGCAATGAGATAACTTATATCTATGCACTATAAAGGATTGAAACTTGAAAACTTCCATAAAAAAGGAATAAAAGGATGCATGGAAAATCAGAACATATAAATAACCCTTTGATGAGAAATTCTCTTTCATTCGCTATGCATTGCGATTCACGTTTACAATCTCACTTTACTATCTGTTGCGGATGTTAAGTGCCTTCAACTCATATCGTATAACAAACTCCATGAAATTTTTAAACAAAGTTTTGAAAGCAATTTTTTAAAGTTTTCTAATTTTTTTTTTTTTTTTGAGGGCATGAAAAAATCGAAATTACCATTCGAAATGCGTATAAAACTTGCATGTGTATGCTTTAATATCTTGATGAGCAATAACAAATCTTCCAAGATTGCCATAAATATTTATTCGTGTAGATTATTTTTAGGAGGAAGTAACGACTGTGTTAATTTAATAAACGTCTGGTTAAACTATATGCAACTTTTATGCGAAATCATCAGGTAGAAGTTACCACTTGTATAAGTCATTGAGTCAATTACAATTCATTGAAAATTTGATTATAAAATTAGCACTGATATAAAATTTAAAGAAGATAAGGAATATATTTTCCGTTAATAAATATAAAAGAATATAATTAGTTTAAATTGAATCGTTGAGGTGATTAGTGAAATATAAATGGAAATGGATGATGATATTATTGAGTAAATTATTTAGTTAATTATTGAAATTAACTAATAATGTTAATTAGTTTCAAGATATAAATTAGTGCCATCTTGACACTGTTTGAAAAATTCTGATATCTTATCAGTTAGATTCTAGTGCAACAAATCAAGATGATATCACTAGGTTGTTGACATAGGAATGTATAATGATTCCCGCACTTGCCCTGGTTGAGTTTATTCCACAAGAATATATTTCAATTTAAAAGGAGTCAATTCTTGTTAACCCATTCGCGTTCATGTGGTCCTTTATTATTTCGTAGAACTCTCCATTTAAAGTCCTTCTTAGGTTGCAAAGTAAAAGCTCATAAGCAACTAAATAAAATAATAAAATTATCAATAATAATTAGCAAATAATTCATTTGTATATAATTAAAACTCTTTCCCGGTTGTATAGAAAAAGACGTTTTTTAATGGTATGTGACTTTGTTTATAATAGTTTAAATTCCGGGTGCTTTTTATTGTTCCTCTTTGGGTTAACGGAATCGGTTGATTAATTCGCAATCTACCTGAATGAAATACCACCCAAAGTGAGTTTGGGACTACGCACAGGTTTCAAGGGGTCCAGGAGAATGCTTTTACTTCTTCGACTTTCTGTGCTCCTGCTTACCTGTGCCTTATTGGGCCTTACAAGTCTCCTCTCGAGTTGTCTCGAGTTGTCTCGAGTTATGACCTATATATAGTGTGGTTCGTGGATCCCATTTCACAAACCGCAAACTATACTCTTACAAGCCGACTCTTTGGCACAGGTAGATGAATATTTTCTCTGAAAAAAGATTTTTAAATTAAAATTAAATTAAATTAATCATTAATAATATGAAACCTTTTTCATCAGAGTTATGTTTGTACATTATAGAATCAATATATTTATCTTGCTTATTAAATATACCATATACCTATTTTCCTATTACCATAGAGAAAATGCTGGGCTCCCACGCGAATTATTCACATTTTTCAGTGTTACTACATTTGAAGTTGGAGTTTTCCCTTCATTCTGAACTTCATCAAACCTGTTTACTTTGCATGATTTGCGTGGGCCTAATGAGAGACCTCCATGTTTCCATCATGCCAAGCAATTGCTATTTTCATAAGTGAGAAATTATTTATTTTGATGCCTTTTTTGTTTAAGATAAAAAATTATTTTATAAAGATATATTTTATAAAAAAATTATTTAAATTAAACAAAACAAATTAAAATTAAAAATATCTTAAGTAAAGATAACAATAAAGTCAAAAGTTCTCATTTAATGCTTATCTGCTTATTAAAAATTAGGTCTTTAAAGTAAAAAACATTAGAATTTAGAATTGCAGATTTTAAAATTCGAACTCCACAAAGTGAGTCAAAATTTGACATAAAATTACGTCTGTATAGTAAAAATTTTACGAGTAAAATCTCATGACTTTTTTTACATTTTACATACGTTCAATTAAACATTAACAGTGCTGGTTAAATTCTTCCTAAATTATAGTCAAATCGAAGAAGAAGAAATTGTCTGCACTTTTTAGAATAATTGCAGTTTTTGAAAATCGAACGGCACAATGTGAGTCAAATCTCACCTGTAATGGGCCCTGCACACTATGGTTTTTCATTTATAACGTTTTCGACATTCGAATACATGAAAACACAAGAACTTTTTGCAAATTTTCGGGCGCCAACACTAGGCCACGATATGTGGAAGGCCCTCTTTTTAACAAGGAAGAGTTGTTTTGAAGAGGGGTGGGGGGAGTGGGGCCTTCTCGTTCACGACTCCACGTCCACACTCCAGCTCCACTCCACGGTTGGCACGGTTGCCAGTTCCAATCGCTCTGCTCTACGCCACACGCGTGGTAACCGGTGTTTGGATTTTCGTTTTGGAGTTGTGACGTTTCTTGTCTTCATCGTTTATCGTTTTTCAACTGTGCAAATTCTCTGATTTAATAATTTCCCTTCCTCGTAAATATCAAGCAGTTCCGTTCACTTTGTCGAATTCAAAACTAAAAACTCTTCCCTCAAAAATCCTTCCCTCAAAAGTCGTTCTCTCTCGCGTGCTCCAAAATACTTAGTTACTTTGTGTACGCACATCTTATCTCACTTGGTCAGTTTTCGTCTTTCGTGCTTTTAGAAACAATGCGTTCTTAACAGCAAGTGTAAATTGAGAGAAAGGAAAATTTGGCGTGTTTACTTTATTTACTAGCCCATATGTGTGCGGGATGGCTAGTTTTTGTGTGCGAATCAACAAGTGTCACTGCGTGTTGATCGTGTTGATGTTTCACGTAAGTCGTGATGTCTAACTAAAGTGTGATTCCGAGTTTAATTTTGTAATTGTAGATAGTGAACTCTGGAATTCGGAAATAGTTTGTTTGATTGAAATTTAAATTGAGTATCAAATTGAAATTGAAATTGAAATTAACAGTCTAAATTTCATAGAGAGCTTGCAGAGCAAGTTGATAAAGGACGATGTTTTTTTTTGTTTTAAATGTGTGTTTGGTGTTATATAGTGAGAAGTAATAGTGTGCATAAGGCAATTCGACGAGGCTTTAGAGGCCTGTTGTCTAGTGTCTACTGGCTAGGAGAACCAATGTGAGTTCGCTTTTTTTGTTCTCCTCACGTGCCCTTGGATATATATATTACGTCAAGGAGTTCGCCGCTGCATGTCGAATCCTCAAGATGGAAGTCGTTTATATAGGTGTGTTTCTACTGTTATGTATTTCTATATTTTCTTGTAAATATTGAGTATAAGATCCCAATTGTTCTCGAGATGATATTCATAAGGCACGTAGATTCTTGCAGAAGACGTCTATGGGAGACAGAACAAATTCTGGGAACCCGTTCCCATCCCAATCTTGTGATTTTATACGTGCAGAATATAAAAGAGACAGGCTTCTGCTATGTATTTTATGCGCTCTATGCTAGAGAATTTTTAAGTGTATTAGTCTCGTTTGTAAAGGGAGATTTGGGTTTGTTGTGTCCGAGTTTCGCAATCCGAAATTACGGAAACAGATTCTTTAAACAACTTTGGAATTTGATAATTTTGAGGTTATCTTCAACAAACGTCTAAATTGATCAAAAATTGTTGTTTAGAAAGGGAAGTTTTGAGAAAAGAAATTCTTTTATTTTGGAGAAAACATCACTTGTTTTAAATAAAAATTTCTATTTCGCAATATTTGTGAAAGACGTAATATCAATTTCTCATAGTTGACAGTTAATTAAATCATAATTTGAAAATAAAATACATAGAGATTTGCATCAATCTCTCATTTTTTACTGTCTCGAGGAGACTTGGAATAAACTTCTAATTGAAAAAATCTGTTTTATGAAATAAGTGATTAAAATAGGTATATGTAAAATTTAAAACTCTTCAGTAGAAACACTAGAAAAATATGAACAAACAAATTCAAACTGACTGATCGATTTTTTTTTAATTGACCTTGATATGAATGAAACCTTATAGCCTTTCGTTGATTTTGTTATTAAATAAAATACATATACGTACATGATTACAGTAGAATGTAATACATATTACATTACTTAAACTTTGTATTTGATTGTACTGCTGGCGCTTATCTTATCAATGACGTATTCACCCACTTTTCTTTTAAATTGAATATTTCCTGAGCAAATAATTTCAAGGGTTGATACGTGGAGTGTTTAGAAATCAATATGTAATTTAATAATTGAATTCCATGATTTTCCGATTTTATTTACTACATCTGTTTCATATTTATCCAGATTTATTAATCATAAGAAGATATTAAATGACTTCTTTTCTGATTTTGGCTCGTTTCCTTTGATGTCCGGTTTTTGGTACGCTTTTCATTCATCATTTCATCTCGTTCTCTAGACCCAGTCCGTCGTTTTTGTGTGCAACTTCTTGTGTATTTACGAAGTTTATGTGTACAACTCTAGAACCCCCTTTTTACTGATCCTTTATTAGCTGGTCCGTGCTCTCTTCTCGAATTTAACCCTTTTATAAATAATACGGGTATCACATGTACATAAAGTGATTACTGAGTGCTAACTAACTAGTAATTGAACGTCGCAGAAGCGAGTCATAATTCATAATAAACGCCTCATTTTAACAGTTACAGCTATTATTTTTAGAATTTCTTATTAACTTTTGAACAAGATGAAAATTACGTTACTTCCAGGTTGTTAATCATAAATTGTAAAAATGTAATTTTTCTTATTAGAAAGAAAACTATGAACTACCATTTATATTCTTAGCCTCTAAATGCTTTGTTGTCTGTTATCTAGACTATTAATTTTTTGTTTATTTGCTTCTGAAGTTGAAAACGTAATTATTTTCACTCGAATAATGTCATAAAACAATTAACAATTAGAGTTAAATATATTTATAAAAGTATTTTATACTTCTTGGAACGAATAACTGTGCATTACATATTCTGGAAAATGTTTACTGGAATGACACGAAGACGAGTGTCCTGTCTCAGTGTATATTATGCATATTGTCAATCCAGGGTAAATGTAGGTCAGTGACTATGTCACACCTTTAAATTGCAGCGGAAACAACCGTCCCTTAGGTAAATTACATTTCAATGAATGTAAAATAAATTCCAGATTCGTTTACAATATGTATTTTAATAACTTCGTAATTATATTTTTATTGTTATTTATAGCGCAATTAAAGAGTTGCTTAGAATTTTTAATTTTTTCCTCTTTTAGCATGAAAAAAAGAAGTAAAATATTTTGTCTAGACTTTATTTTTAAAACGTGAACTTACGTGATTTATATATACTGAGATATATGTATTTTTGTCGAGAACATGATTAATGTTTTGGGTCTAAGTCGTTTAGACTTGTTCCTTTTGATTGCTTGTTTTCGGATTGTTTAGGGCTTACGCACGTATAGCAAATTAATTATGCGTTGAAAAGAAAGGCATAAAAGACGGAATCGTTGCTCTATTGTCATTTCTATGTCACTCTTATCCAATTACTGGCACCCCTTTTGCATTGTACACTCATTTAGTTGCTAATTAGCTCGTTTGTAAATGTGACACGTACCACCCGTCCGAGAGTTAACCTTAATCTAGGTTAGTATCGGTAGGAAAATAGATCTAACAATAAGCTGTTGATTTAATGATTTTATTGATTTTAGAATTTCAATTTCGCAGGGAGCATAAGTAGTTCATTCTTTAAAATTACAGAAGTTAATGTGGGTAATTGTAAACATTGCTCTTACATTTATCGATTCTAAAGTATAGGCGGTGAATACAAATCCAACCAATAGGTGAATATCTCAACCTATTTTTTTTATGCTAGAATATGAGTGTGTTTTTCAAGGAACTTGTGGGATATTATGTCACTTCATTAAATCATTTGACCTTTAGTACCCCATGACAATGAAAGAACCAATGATAATGGCAGCGTGTGGCACAAAATATTTAACTAAAGTGCGTGTTAATACACTTCGTTGGTGCTTGGTAGTCATACTCTTGTCTGCTCATTTATACATAATTGTGAGAAGTAATATAAGCATCTCGTTTGTAGAATGTAGAGTCCGGCTAGTGCGCATGTTTTACTCTTTCATCAACACTAACAGGAGGACAGTCACTAGTCAGAGTTGAGTGAACCGTATTAAATTACACAAGTTGCAAAATCTACAGATAAAAAATATGTATTCACTATTCACTTTCGTAGCGCATAGAATTCAGCTGATTATTTTATATTTAGATTTGGAGACGATTTTGTTTCAAAATCCAATAAACTGGTTTCCAACCAGCTTTTTCTTAAAATTATTCTTCTAGAAAATTCAATTCACAAATTGAATTTCGAAAATTAGAATTAGATTCAAAATTTAACCTTTCAAAGTAGGTTTATTATTTATTTTCTGCTGGTTGGAATCAGCATTTAAAAATAGGAAAGCAGTTTCTGAAGACTTTTGACCCAAAACGTAAAAGTTTTTTGGGTTCTGGTAAAGGTTCTCCATTACCTCAAAGAAGTTTCGGGAGATTTTATCCGAATCGATTTTTCTCTTGTAGGGTGTATTTAACTTGTTAGTTAAATTGATTAGCAGAAGACTTGAAAGAAGTACTTTGCAAGTATGTACTCAGAATTTGAGGATAGCACGCTACTCTCTGCCGTCTCTTCATTAAGAGCCAGACGTCCAGTCAATTGAAAGCGAAACAGTCGACTGATTTATCTTAGCTTTCGCCCTGATATCAGTATTCATTGACCTGAAAATATATTGCGGTTTTCTAAATTTCATTCTACTTTTTGTAACAGATTTTCTATTCGATTGCATCCTTTCAATGATTTTTTGCATTGCATTTGTTTGAAACTCATTTTTATACTCTCATCTCATCTCATTTTTAAATTTATTTTGAGAAGTGTTTCTAGAATAAATAAAGATATTCAAAGTAGAAAGCTTCCAATTAGAAGAGTTCTAAAAGGCGCGAATTGATTTGGTTGGTGAAAGAAAGAGTAAAAGGAAATACTAATTAGGCTCTTCATTAGCTTGAGTGAGATTACAGTTAATTTAATTGAAATATAACTGTTCTTTGAAGGCAATTATTATTACAATATATTTGCGTGGTGGCTTTTGGTGAAGGATGTACTTACACTGAAAGTGGGCCCGAGAAGAAATCACTGAATATAAGAACTCGTTGTACCATATTTGGATAATGAGGTTTCAAAAGTTTTTTTTACTTGCAACTGCTTGCAACAGCAAAGACATATTCAAGCATGCGCTGATCAACAGCTAACTACGTGATCTCCATCGTTTATATAGCACCGGACTAGAAGAAGAGTCAGACCATTCACACGTTCTCTTGTTAGTTCATTCATTCATACATTTCGACGTAGGCGTAGGTCAATCTGTAACGTTCTATAATCATTCCACAAATTCGAGCTAGACATCAGAAAACGACCTATTTTGTCTGCCCAAGATTCTTCTTTTAAACTAGAGTGTATATGAAACTGTAGTTCGCAACATTTACGTCTAATAGAAAAGTCCGAAAAAGTTTCATCCACTTACCGCTTTAGGATTGCCCTCAAAATTAACCCCTAAGCACAAAAAAAATTATTAAAAGTCCTCAAACTTGAGACGTAAAATGAGACATAAATGGTTTAATTTAATGTCCAAGTGACTCTATTAAAGTTTAATATTCCATTTTGAGCAATTAAATTTTAGGTCTCAAATTTAGGGGATTTATGATTTTTTTTTATGTTTAAAAGTTGATTTTGGTGGTGATCCTAGAGAGGTAGGAAATTGAAACAGTTTTAGGATTCTTTGGACATCTAATGGAAGCACTTAAAAAAAGTCTTTCGTTGTCGTATAAACGTTGCGAACTTCTTTGTCGATTTTGACGACAATTTATACTTCTGATCATTTCCAAACATATTTTTTATGGTAGGACACTCAGGAGAAGGGTTTTTTTATGTTAAAATAAAAAACATTTCCTGAATGGTCAAAGAACGTTTTTTTTCAATCAAATGTTTAGTACCTTTTTACTTATTAAATCAGAAAAATTATAAAATTTGAGTAAATGATATTACTCTTTCTCATTAACTTAAATGGTGCTTTAATCCTTTATGAAACCAGAGTGAATGCAATTATCTCGATAAGCTGGAAAGCTAATTATTCACTAATTCCCAGGTTTTCATCCTTTCTGTCTGTATTCTGTATTTAGTTTTCTGCTGGAAAATACATTTTTAATGTTTATTTCTCCTGTTTTATTTTCAGACGAACGGGAAGATGTTCAAAAGAAAACATTTGCCAAGTGGATAAATTCGCAACTACTTAAGGTAAGATGCAAACTCTTCTCTTTAAAGTTTCAAGTGACTTATTCTTGATTTGATATCATATTAAAATAATCTGCTTATTTGTTATGCTAACAAAAGGAGTGTTAAGAAGCTTACTCTCATAATTTTTAATTTCAACTGGTACATTATGCACTATATATTAATACGTTTTTTCAGAATAATCATGAACCAATCGCAGATTTGTTTGTTGATTTGCGAGATGGAAATCGCCTTATATCTCTTTTGGAGGTTCTCACATCCAAAGCATGTGTGAGTATTTATGCAATTTTCTTTTCAGTTACTTTAAAATGATCCAAAAAGATTTTACATATTCTATTTTTTTTCATGTGTCTTTACCTCAGAAACGAGAGCGGGGTCGTATGAGAGTTCATCACTTAAATAATGTTAATAAAGCGTTGCAAATTCTGGAACAGAATAACGTAAAGCTCGTCAATATTAGCAGCAATGATATCGTTGATGGAAATCCTAAACTGACTCTTGGCTTAGTATGGAGTATTATATTGCATTGGCAGGTAAATTGAGAACTAATTAAATTTTAGAAACCTCTTCTATTGGTGCAAATAGCCTAACTGCGTTACAAAATTTATTCTTATTGCTCACCTTTTTCAAAAACAGATTAGCGAACAAAGGAAAAGTTTTTGTAAACGAAGATGATAGCATTGAATTTTATTTTTCCACTTCAGAGAGAGTAGTTGGCCTATTAAAAATGTTCATTAACAAATATTCATTCTTTCATCTGATTTAATCAATTTTATTTAGGTGCATTACCATCTGAAGGATCTAATGACAGAGCTGCAGCAAACGAACCTGGAAAAAACCCTTCTTGCCTGGTGTCGTCAAAATTCACAGGTGAGCTTATTTGTTTCGGATGCGCAATTTCAATAAAACTGTTATAAGCAATAATTTTCTTATTATTTATTACAGAATTACCCAGGCGTGGACATAAAGAATTTCACAACTTCTTGGTCAGATGGATTAGCGTTCAATGCACTTCTTCACAGGTGGAAACCTCAGTCATTTGATTTCAACACCATTGCTCGAAAACATCCAAATGCAAGACTAGAACATGCTTTTCGTTTTGCTCAGGATCACCTTGCAATTGAACGTCTTTTGGATCCCGAGGGTAACGAATGCATCTTTATATTGTCTTTTGCATCACATTAATAACTTCCTGGTTTTCTATTGGACGATTTTTTGCTGCAGACGTGAATACATCCGTACCAGATAAAAAGTCAATAATGATGTACGTCATGTGCCTTTTTCAATCGTTACCTCACTCTGGTGATGATGTATCAGGAATCGATATTTCTTCCGCAAGCAACACTACTAGTCCCGCTACAACTCCAAGTGCAGAGGTAGACTTTATAATTAATTAGCAAAAAGTTACTTTAAGAAATACAGGGTATCGCTCGTTTTTTTCAGCAAAGTTTCTTTTAAAAGGGTTGAAGTAGTTGATTCAATTATTTTATTTATTTTATAGAGCTCTTTATCATTCGTCAACTTCGAAACGCCAACCTCTCGACCCATGAGTCTTGCTACCAACGTTTCTGTCGAATTGGGTGGTTACCAAGTAGCTCTCGAAGAAGTTTTAACTTGGCTGCTGGAGGCTGAAGATAAACTAAATCACGCTCCTGATCCTGGTGATTCCTTGGAGATTTTGAAAGAACAGTTTCACGAACATGAGACATTTTTAATGGAATTGTCTGGTCATCGGGACGGGGTCGGTGCAGTTTTGGAAGAAGGGGCAAGACTTTTAGCAGATGGAGGTTTACAGAAGGACGAGGAACATGAAGTTAGGGTTCAGATGTCTTTATTGAATTCTCGCTGGGAAGGTCTTCGAATGCGTGCAATGGAAAGACAAGCCAAAATTCATGAAGTGCTGATGGGAATGCAGCAAAATCAATTAGATTCTTTGAGACAATGGTTAACTAAAACAGAAGATAAAATTTCCCACATGGCTGGTGCAGAATTGAAGCAGTCAGCTTTGGAGGAACAGATTAAACTCTTAGATGAGTTGGAAAAAGATATCCAGGGACAACAAAACATTGTTGATGGATTAAAGAATATGATCGTTGTCGTAGATGAGGATAATTCCGAAACTGTTTACGCTGAGATGGAAGATCAGCTTTCTGCGCTTGGAGAACGCTGGACTCATATTTGTCAGTGGAAGCAAAAGAGGAGACACGATTTTGAAATTCTCTCTTTGTTGTGGAAAGATGCCGTGGAAGAGTATAAAAAATTAGTGTCTCGACTCAATGAAACAGAAATCACTTTGAAACAAATGGAAGCGAGTCCTGCTTCTGAACTGGGTGAAGTTTTAGAGAGGATCAAGAAGATGCATTTCCTTAAAATTGAAATGGACATTAATCAAAAGAAGTTAGCAGCTCTGCAAAAGTCAATTCAGGATTTTGATGGTCATGGATCTTATAAGGAATGTATGAATATGTTGGAAAAGATTGAAAATTTACAAGATCGGTGGGAGGCTGTTGGACAAATTATGGATGTGCAAAGTCAAAGAGTAAGTATTTTATAAAATCAATATTAAAATTATGTTTCCTTTAATTCTATGTCGCTTTATAGATATCGAATTCTGGTTTCGAGTTTGATTTGACAGCAAACACTCAAGCAAATGTCACAAGTGGAAACGACTGGATGTCAGAAACAGTAACAAGCATTGCTTATAAAGAGGAACTTGCTGAAGGGGTATGCGTTTTTTTTTTAATTAAAAAAGGGTATTTGAGGGGAATAATAAATTTTGCATGATTAAATTATGTGTGAACTTGTTTTTAGATGCACAGTGATTCGAAAAAGCGTCGAATAGACAGTGCACTCAGACAAGAGTTTGAGTCGGTGTTGCAAAATTTGTACAAATGGCTCGATTACGTCGATTTGGAAGTCGGTCGTTCAGAAGGAGTATTCGATGAATTGAGCGTTGAAGAAAAGAAGGCCATTTATGAAGAGAAATTTTCTGACTTACAGTCTCACCAAAGCGAGTACGACAGAGCAATTGAAATCGGAAAGAAGCTTCTCGAAGAAATGAGTCAAGCGAATGAACTGATTGAAGACGAAGATCTTCAACTTAGGGACCTTCAGAATCGTTGGAATGCTGTTAAGGCTCGCCTTCAAACTATTAAGGACAAAGTAGATTTGTTGCTAGAGCTGAAACAATTTCAAACAGATCTGGCAAGTGTGCAGTTTATGTTGGACGGATATCTGAAGTGGTTTGATGCTAATCAGCAAAGTACTCAAATCGAACTATTTCGGGTGAGTAATAAGTGTGAAATAATAATAATCTTGAAACAATCAGATTGAAACTAAATTAACATTTATTCATTGAACCTTCCAGGTAAAAGTAAAATCAATGAAATCGTATGAAGATCGTATTCAGAAGTTGACTTTAAAAGCTAAGGAATTAAGAATTAAGAAAATTTCGGCAGAAGAAAGTCACAATGTGCATTTGAGTATTGAAAAATTCATCAATGATTGGGATGCGCTATGGAAAAAGTAAGTAACTTTGTAAATTGAAATGGATAATTATTTATAAATTTTATGTAAGAATTGGGTGCAATTTTTTGTTTAATTTTTTGTTTAGGCTTTCTAATCGTTTGAGCGAATTAAATGATGTCGCTGATAAGACACCACCCAAGAAATACAATGAAACGATTGCCGGTTTATTGTCTTTTATAAATAATGTGGAAGGAGTACTGCTATCTGAGCATGCGGTCATGTCAGATGACCGAACAATGCAAGAGCAAAAGAAGAAGTTGGAAGAGCTTCAAGTCTCATTGAAGTCACATCAGAGTGGTTTTGATTACGTCAACAGTGTTGGTCAAGAGTTGATTTTAAAACAGGATTCCCAGTGCCAAAAAGTGAAAGAAGAGTTGCAGGATCTGAATACTAAATGGAGCGATATTCCGATTATATTGGAAGAGAGACAGCAAAAACTTGCAAAAGACATCGAGTCGTTAAAATTGTTCAACGCAGAATTAAAGAGTTTAGACAACTGGTTGGATGAGAAGGCTAAACGTTTGAAGGAAATATGCGAAGATGCGTTCGTTAATGACGTCGCGACCACAGAACTGAAGTTGAATGAAGGTCGAGCCTTCTCTGAAGAAGTCAATCAAAGTAAACCAAGAATAGAGAATCTTCAAACTACGACTAATAGATTGCTAGAGAATTCCGAGCCTAATTTTGCAAATATTTTAAACAATCAGCTGCAAGATATTTCATATAAATGGAACGATATTGTGGATGGCGCGAAGAATCAGATAGACAAATACGAAAATGCATTAAAAAAGAACGATGAGGTAAGAAATATCTATTTTTACTTTTGATAATTTCTTATTGTCAGGGAGCAATTCAAAATCTAAATTAAATTTGATCATATTTTTTATAGATAATAAATGGTATTGAAGACTTTACAAAGTGGTTATCGACTCTTGAAAAAGAGATACCGAACGAGGGCAAAATAACTTCTTCCGTTGAGCTCTTCCAAGCTCGAGGTCGATATCAATTGTTGAAAGACAAAATTGACAAACGAGTTGAGGAGTTTCGAAATCTCAATGAGCTGGGAAACGATAAACTTTTAAGTTCCGAAGGTTCCTCTGTTCACGAATTGGGAAGGCGATTCACGTATTTGAATGCGAGATGGACAGATGTTACAGATCGCATCTATGAACGTTATAGGCAGTTACAGAATGCTAGTCATGAATACGGGGAGTTCCGGGCATTAGTCGCGCAAGAAAGTGACTGGTTGGATAAACTGGAAAAGAGATTGAAAAAATCTACCAAGAGTGCTGATGCTGAAGAAATATCAGAAGAACTTGATGTGAGTTAAATAGATCTTTTGAATACTATTGATCGAAAAATGTAAGGATATTTGATGAGAAGAAAATGATTAATATTCTAGGATTTAGAGAACTATGTTCGAAATCATCCAGATTCACGATTTGAGAAATTGCAAGAGATCGGAAAGCAACTCATCGATAGTGATATTATGACCCGAACTATTCAAAATGATGTTGAGTCCTTGACGAATCGGTGGGAAAGCTTGAATACACAGGTCAGTTTATCGTTTATTTGATTTCTATCTCAGCGGCACGTTTTTTTATTTATCATCTCGCGAAGTGTGATCGATCAAAAATGAGTTGTTGGTAATTTACATTTTTTTCTTCAATTTGAGTTGAGAGAATACCATAACTCTTATTGATCTTTTCATGATGCTTGGGAGAGCTAGATGAAAAATGCTTATGCTTGTGAGAATAAAACATAGGTGCTATAAATAACAGCATGATGCATAAAGAAGGTCATAAGCATTTCTCATTTTCAATTATTTCGTTAAACAATTACGAATCCTGTTTAGAACGAGTTTTCAACTCAATTTTGAATGCGTCAATTTAAAACGTATAAAATTGTTTATTTTTCAATACACCGAATCTTAAGATCTTTGAGTTCGGGATCATTATAATCAGCTTTTGAAAGCAAGAATCGAAGCAAAGTTGTATTGTTAAGTAGGCTGGGGAACGCACAAAGCAGTTGGAAGGATCAGTGAAGCAAGCGCAACAATCAGAAGGGCGCATTCTAGCTCTTCAGCACTCCTTAACGCAAGTAGACTCCGTACTAACTGCACGTCTTGATTGTGACCTCACTGCTGATGACTTGCCTCATGACTATCAGGTCTGTCATACTTATATTAAATTTCTTCACTTAAACTCCATTAACAATAATTTTGAGATTCATTATTTCATACGATTGCAATTCATACTTCACGTAAGGTAATCTATGCCAAGTACTATCTCGTTTTCTAAAATCATTTTTCTACCATGTCTTTCCTTTTCTCTAGAAATTAATGGATGAGATGGAAAGTCAGGAATCAACTCTTCAAGAAATGGCAAATCAAGTTGAAACTTACAAAGCAGCCGGAAAACATGAAGCTGCTTCGAGACTTCAAGAACAAATGATTCTGATTGAACAGAAATTTTCTGAAGTCCAACGGAAATTCCAGCGTTTTCGAAGTCCGATTAATTTAGAACCTAGACTTTCGAGAGCATTGCGAGAACTGAGAGGAATAGAGGAAGCTACTTGCCTATTAGAATTGGCATCTGAAGATCCAGATGCTATTGAAGGACAACTAAAGCACTGCTTGGTAAAAATCTTTACTGATCAATTCGATTGTGAATCAAATAATTTGACTTATGTATTTGTGTGCTTTTATTTCAATAAAATCTCTTTTCAGCGCTTCTACCAAACTTTGAGTGAAATCAAGAGTGAAATTGAAACTATCATCATATTGGGTAGAAGATTGGCTGAAGAAAAAACTGTACCTGACCCAGAAGAATTATCGAATCGTATCGATACACTCAAGGAATTGTATAACAAAGTAATTTTTTGTTTGTTACCGAGTTTACAGTACTTAAGAATTCTTCTTGAAGACTTATTATAACTATAAGTTTTGTTCGTTTATAGTTGGGACTGCACATAACCGAATCCAAATCTACTTTGGAATCAGCACTTGAATTATCTCGTGAAATGTACAAACATATGTCCTACATTAATATGTCCGTTGAGAGTATTAACAAAGAGCTAGATACTCAGAAAAACATGCCAGACTTACCTGTCAATGCAATTTACGTTACGGTAAGTTATACAAATCGTAAAATCGATACTCTATTTTTTAAACTCTACATTTTATTTTCATTTCTGCTGTACAGGAAACTTTAGCGGAAGTTGTTCCACGACTTCATGCCGTGAGAGACAAGCTGTTTAGAACGCAAGATGAATTTTCGAAACTTTGCGATCCTTCATACTTAGAACAACTAAGAGAAAAATTGACAGATATTGTCAAACGACTAGCAAGCACTGAAAAGAGGTTGCGGCTATGCAGTGGATCAGAGGTACTTCATTCGTAATTAATTGTGAACTCTTTTACACTGTTCTACTTTTTATTTTTTAGTTTTCTAACCGTTTATTTAGTTTTTAACACATAAATTCTTTATTTTCAGGAGCCAAATGTTGATGAAATTAATGCTTGGCTATCCCAAATAGATGAGAAATTAAAGCAACTTGATGTAACACCTTTAGAGCAACTAAACCAGAGTCATTTTGAACAGTGCAAGGTATTTTTTAATTCGAATTCTTATGTATAAATATATAATTTTAGTGTCAAGTGATACTTAATTTTATTTTTTTTAATATTTTTACAGGCTATACAGAATGAAATGATTGAAACCAAATCCAAAGTAACACAACTGCAGCGTTACTCCTTTTATCCTAAAGTCGCAGAAGTTTGCGAGAAATGGGAGGAAATTTCGAGAAGAATTCAGGTATGTTTAAACATTGCCTGATTTATTAAGAAGTTTTAATTTTATGCAAAAATTGAGTTTCTTATAAGATTTTGACTTTATTCGCTTGTTGATTAATATTTGCTTTTAATTGGCTTTTAAATTTTAATACTTGTATTTACAATGCTTGTGCTTTATGTGCAAGGCAAGCGAGCCTCTGCTTGCCTTGCGAGGTGTGAAAGAGCTTTTAGTCAACTCGCAGCTGTCATTATACTATTTCATTATCGGTATTTATTTATCTTGCGCTGTAGCTTAAAATATTACTTTTTTCACGAAATTTTCTATTCGACAACCCTTCTTTCTTCTCAATGTTATCAAGAAATTGTAAACTTAGCTTTTTTCTAAAACGAAAATCCTATTCTGAAATTTAGTGAGTATTTGACAGAATTTGAGTAATTCTACACGAGTTGCTGCACCATATATTTAAAAATACATTTGAATACATTTGAAATAGTAGATGTAAATCTATTGGTGAATAGCATTTATATTAATTAAAAAACAAATACTTTAAATTTTTGATCAAAGAATTTAATTTTAATACCACTGTGGGGATGCAGTCGAGAGCACAATTACATTGTTGCTAAAGTGGTAACACTAGTAACATTGATTGAAAAATTACCTCTGTATTTCACAAGTTTACTACTATAAATGTATTTAAAATATAAATAATGTAAAAACATGTATTTAAAATAACAATTGGCATAACCACATTCTAAATTAGAGAACCAGGGTGTTGGTCAGATCGCGAAAAGTGGGAATTTTACTAACTGTCTTTATGAAACAATTGGGAATTAAAAGTTCGTGAGAATCTAAGATTATAATATCTTTGTCGTAACGATTGTAGCTGAATGTACTAGGAAAATATGTGCGTGCTTACAATTAGTATAATTGCTTGCAAATAAGTAATCATAAATAAAAGCAGAAACACAAAACGCGATTTACTTTAATACGTTTAGACGGTAGTATGAAAGCAATTATTGTTATCCAAGAGGTGTCTTCTGTTTGTGAGTTAAACGAATTATAAACGATTGCACAAGTATGTAAATATTATATCAGCACGAGATTGTCGCAAGGTTTAGTGGCTGGATTGAATATTTTTAGCACCAACATAAACTGAGGTAATGTCTCTCCCCTTCGACCACCACAGTCATAAATCTCTTTACGGAAGATCACAAATATAGTAAATATAATAAATAAAATGAATATTATCCTGGCAAATAATTTTGTTGAAGAAAATATATAATACAAATAAAAAATTTGTATTGGTGTCGGATGGACGAACGTAATTCGGTTTCGTTGGCACTGTGAAATGCATAGTTAATTTTTTTCCTGGCCTGGTTTTCTTTTGTCATCTCATTAACCTGCTACTTCATCTAACAGTTTATTGTGAAATTGCAAAAGCTTTATGAAATTGCAGTTATGAATCATGTTTTCGCAGGAATGGGTCCACAAGATTACTGATAATTTATTGATTAAAAGTAAGACGAACGAGTCCGAGGGGAGAGACATTTGCGGATTAAGCAAATCTAGACAAGAAGAGTTACCCTCTCAAAATGAAAGTAAACTGATAGACGAAAACGAGCAAATGTATGGTATAGGATATCTCAATCCTGTTTTCGATTACAATCAGCAAAAACAAGCTACTACTCCCAAAAGCTCACTTATCGAAGTTCCTCATCGAAGTAGAAAATCATCAGCTAAAGCAGATAAATTGAAGGGAACAGTCATTGATGTAAGCAGAACAGTTAGGAGGCGACTAGACATGAGTTCAGTTCCTGATGTTGTGAAAACTTCACAGTTGCAAGTGAGTCAGTCTGACGAATCCTCTTCTGAATCTTCCGAGTCTGATGCAAACGTTATGGATGAAGAATTTTTCCTAACAAAGAACAGTAAACTATTTTCTCAAGTTTCAACAAATACTCTCAAAGCCGCAGAAGAGAAAAGTCCGAGTGAATCAACTGCCCAGCCGAATTCTTTTCGTGTGGTTGAAATAAGGGAAATGGAAATAGTGAAGTCGGTCGCATCAGCCAAAGATCGAGTGGTACTGCCTCGAGCAAATGTCAGCGTTGAACAAGTACCACAGGTTGTTGAGAGAGTTGAAATTATAGAAGACACAGAAACAGAACCTGAATCAGCGGACACTGATGCTGATGAGAAAGAAAGTCGAATGAAAATTCCTGGTTCTAAATACTGTCCTGCGGGAATTCGTGCTAAGAGAGAAATCATTCCGGTATTAAGAAAACCTAATTCTTCTACAAAAGGTTTGCGAATTTCTGATAAAGCTGATCAAAAGCAAGAAACAGTTTCGAAAAATGCTGTTGAGTATCTTTTACTGGATGCAAGCAAAGGTAATGGAACGAAGAAGAAAGTGAGTGGAAATTCAAATGAGACGAAGGAAGTTAAATTTAAAAGAGACGAAGACGCTGGGAGAACACCTTTTCCGAAGCGAATAGGAAGCTTATCTTCAGACGATGTCATGGAAGACTGCGAGAGTTTTTATGGAAGTGATAAAGAAACGGATGAGGCTCTGATATTTTCCGATGATACTGAAGTTGATGTTGGTAGCTCCAGTTCAGAAGGAGAAAGTGAAAACTTAGACGAGCACGTTGAACACCTCTTGGATAAGGTAATGCGGAAAGCTTTCACGGAAACCTTACATATCTTCAGTAGTGTAGGATTAAAAGTGCATTCGTACGCTAGCGTAAATTACTTACTCTTTATGAAATATCGTTTGCTGAGAGTTGTAGGGTGAACTTGAATTCTTTTACCTTTTTTTCTTTTACAGACTAAGCTCGACCAGTTTCGTGATCCTTTACTGAGTAAAGGAGACTCGAAGATGCTCGGCGAAAGGCGGCTTCCAAGATCTTCTTCTAGTGGGTTGACGAGGGCGAATTTAGAAAGAGATATTCTTGATTTTGAGCAGTTTGCTCAACAAATGCTACGCAGGATGGATGTCATGCTGATGACGATTAGTGGAGTCAATAATGAGAAGGATCCCTCCAAACGTCTTGAAGTTTGTTAAAGTTTTTTAAAAATATTTTATTAATACTAAACTTATTTTTTAAATAGGTAAATAAATTGAAATCCTATTTTGAGCGTTTGAATTATTAAATTTTAATGATCTTTTCTTTTAGCTGATTAAGAGTGAACTTAGTTGTCTTGCACCGGATGCAGCAAGTCTAATCAGCAGAGGCGATGGATTGGTTATGACTGTTCACGTCTCTGACCCAGGAAGAGCCGAAAAGATAAAGAACGAACATCAAGATAAGCTGAGAAGTAAATGGCATCAAGTTATGGCGGAAACTGAATCAAGGAGAGTGCAAGCTCAGAAAGCAGAAGAATCATTACGGCAGTATAATAAGTTAGTCACAGAACTTGAAGATTGGTTTAGAGATGCGCCGTTGAAGTTGGAACAGGCTAATAACTACGAAGGTCAACTGGAATCCTTTACTGAAGAATTTGATGCTAAACAGAAACAAATTCAAAAATTGAATGATTTGAGCAATGATTTGAAACGATTGAATGTAGGATATTCTGAGAATATGCGTTATAGAATCAATAGCAGATGGCAAGAGATCAGTACTCAATTCAAAAGATTCAGTGGTAGTAAAGACAAGGATAAGCATGTCAATGATAAGAAAGTTGAAATGGTAAGTTGGAATTTTTATTCCCGATTATCCGAAAGCCAACATTTACAATTATAGTAAATAATGTTCTCTGCATTTACAGGATGTGGGGAGGATTTCTATTCAAGACTACCTAACAAGATGCAACAAACTTAGGGAAGCAATATCGACAATATTAAGATCTCTGAATGCGATGCCTCTGAGTGGCAAAGACTACGAATTATTCGCCAGTCAAGAAGAGTGCCTAAAAAAGATTGCCAATGCACTGAATATATTGAAACCAAGCATTGAAGAAATGATTTATCTTTCCGAGAGTATCGAGACAAACGCGAGAAAGGAACAAGAAGATCAGATTAAGCGTATGTCCGAAAAATTAAAAGATGAATGGCAAGATGTGAATCGAAATTATCTTGAGAGGAACAATCGTTGGTCTAAGTGTATCGAAAAATGGAAGGAGCTACAAAATATTTCCTCTAAATTTTCCGAATGCCTCGAAAAAACGGAAGAGATGGTGAAAAAGTTAAAATCAGAACCACGCTCTCTGAGAAGTAAAATTGCAGCTTCAGACTTAGAAAAGGAAGTAATGAAAATGCAAAAAACCATGAATAACATTTCTAGTTCAACTTCAGAGATTGCCAGCAGATCCACGAGGGAAGATATAAAAGACCTACAAAATATGGTGGAGGAGTTAAAAAATCGATGGCAGCGATTGGTTAATGAGTTGAAAGCTTATAAAGAGGGGTAATTTGATCTTTTTAAATTGAGATATTAAGGTTTTAAAATTAAAAAAACAAATTGCTTCTTTTTATGATAGCGATTTGAAAATTGAAAATTTATCCATATTAAATATTATTCATGAAATGAGAGTAAAATCTGTGTGTAGAGTATACATTGCTCTTTAATAATTTCGTTGAATATTTAGAATCAATAAAATAGTCCCCTGTTAAATATTTTCGCGGTAATCTGATTTATGTATGGCAGAATATATTCTGCGTATTATAGAGACAATATTATCAGGAAGGCGGGATTCACTCCATAGTGCTATTTCAGTCGTAGTTTGACTCTCGTGCCGCGGGGAACGCATTCTGAATAATTTCATCTTAAAAAGGCCAAATATCTGCAAGTAGATAATCAAAAATTAACTGAAATAGATCGGGCAGATTTTCGCAAAAACCAATTCGGTCGAGGTAAAATATTAATCACTGGGTTAAAAAAGGAAAATACAAAGAGGATATGTATTTTAAGTAGACTTTAAAACCTTTTGTAACATTTTGTATCAATGAAAGTAAATTTTTAATTGACCTAATTCTTTTTGTTTAAGGGACATCGCTATGGAAGGAAAACTTAATACCAGTGAGAAAGTATTTGATGCGGCACGTAATATCATCGAACAAGTAAATACATTACTTTTATCGACTGCTAATCCGTCAGATGATACATCATTGTCAATAAGATTGTCAATGATCAAGGTAAGAGAACCAGAATAGCAATTTATGAATTATGTTTTGTTCTAATTATAACGCTGAGTTTCCTGACTCTCTGCAAACTAAAATGTGCCAAGACGTAAATAGCTTTGAACTTGTATTTTCGTTTTAATCGGCTTACGCTGTCGAGAAACAATGCAGGGTATGACACGGAACTCTGTTTCATAATTTTAGTTCTTGGTTTTTTTTTATTAATAAGTTGATATGGAAACTTATCATTCTGCAATTTTTTATTTATTAAATTAGTTTTTTTTTTCGAGTAGGCTAGAGAAGACGAAATAATTAATCGCAGAAGGGAATTAGAAGCTATCAAAAGTCAACGGAATGTTACCAAACAGGAGGAGGAGTGTAACAAATTGATTGCCGATATGGAAAAGGTCCTTTTATTTTTAATATCACTTTTAATATCACTGACATGTCCGTTTAGAAATCAATTTGTGGATGAAAAATGATAGTAATGTTGAAAACGGTACAATCGTAGTTTTAACTAATATTTTTTTAATTATTCCAGACTCAATCAAGCCTGTCTACTCATCGCGAGTACGTTGAGAATAAATTGACTTCTCTAAAGAAATATCTCTTAACTTTGGACACTGTTATGGTGTGGGTAATGGAAACCCAAACAAGGCTTAATATCTCCCATGAATTACCACAACAAGAAAGCGTTAAAGTGATTGATAATATAATGGTAATTATTTCACTTAAAAAGGTTTAATATTAACTAATAGTTGATCAATTTGAAGTAAATAATTCATTTTTTTAGGCAAGTGTTGTAGACCGCGAGATGGAAGTGAAAGATGTGTTAGAAAATTATACGAACTTGGAGAAAGAATGTGAATCCGCCAAGCAATCAGTATCGGTGGAATTACAAGTTAGTGGTTTTTAATTTTATTTCTATAGATTTCCACAATACATACGCGAAAGCAGCAAGTGAGATATAATTATTAACAATCTTAATCTAATGTTTTTTTAGGAGAAACTGAAGAAATTGCGAATTGACTGGCATTTTGTCAAAAATCGAGGGGAAGTGTCGGAGGTTGAAGCCGTACCACTTGCAGTAACTCTACCTGTTAAAAGCGGATTATCAAAGGGTAAGAATTAATTTTCCTAATTAATTTGCAAATTAACTTACAAGAGCGATATGCCACGGAATGAGAAGCTTCATTTTAGCTTTTGCGTGACTCGACTCCCAGACAAACATAATATCCATCGTGTAGTTTAAATATGTAGAGTAGAAACGTGCGTTTATGTTATCAAACAAAGTGAGAGATTGAGAGCAAAAGTCGAGCTATTTCTCTAAATTGAAAACCATCTACGAAAGATTTTAATTTAAACATTTTATTTTCAAGTTCTGCTTGTTGATGGGCTATAAAACATTGTCGTTTTATTTAGAGGGAATTTATCGCAATTTCTTGAGACTGTATGTCGACGTGTATTTGTCTACGGATTGTGCTGGGTGCAAAATTGTGTTTACTATCGTCTAGTTGTTGATGCAGAGATTTTCGAAATTCAATCTGCTTGGACGTTTTTTTTCTCTCTGGACTCGAATTTTTTAGTCGACTGGACCAGATTTCAGTTCGACCGTAAATTGTATGTTTGCACTCATCTCGGGACTTCTAACAGCCACAGAGAATTTCAGTTCCAATGCAATAGTTAAAAGAGATATAGGGCCCTGTTATTTCTATTCGAAAATTTTTCAATTTGACGCCTTTCGCAAATTCGCTGAAAGAGTAAAATATGGTTGAATATTCTTTGATATAATAGATAACAATCATGTCTTCTAAATACTTTAAATTATCACATAAAATATTAATACGGCTGTTAAGCGTCGTGCATGTCGATGACGGATTCACGAAATTTCGTCTTGAAGCTGTTGAATAAGGTTTCCGGGAGAGACTAGCGAGTTATTAATTATTCACACATAGCAAGAACGGAAACATTATGGCATGAATGAAGATAATACTGATATTGGCTCTCGGTGCCTGAATAGGGAATAAAGGGATGTACAATCAGGTTTCTCATTAACTTTAGAGCAAACTGTTATCATGAATAATTCGCGCAAGAAATTCAATTACAAAAATATAAGAATTATATAAAAATATAATTCTATTAAGATATTTCTTCATTTATCTTATAGAGACTGCTTATCCTAAAGCAGTGAAGCCTCATAGAATTGAATATCTGTTTAAGTTTAAAATACAACTTCGTGCAAGCAATTAGTTCTCAGCTTAGTTAACAGCACTGTGGGCTTTAATCAACACAACACTAGAATAATTAACAGGAGAGACTAACTAGCAGATAAATTAGAAGCCGATTGAATACAGTGTTGGCAAGACAAGTGCGTCTTGCCGAGAGGGTTTAGTATTAGAATTCTTGTTCCCCTTGTGGTTATTATGTATTCTAAACTTTCGATCCTCATCCTATCAAACCTCTTTAGGAAACTTTGATCAACCTAGAATTATTTAGAGTATAATAACCAACTCTATTTAAGTTTATCTTGTTGTAATATCGTAATACATGATTGCGTTTTCATTTCTTTAATTTAGTTTTCTAAAATCTTTGTAAATCAGATGTATGTAGTATTTTGCTTTTCACAGTATTGTTCATTAATAGAGTGCATTAAGGCCATGTAACAGTTATTCGATCCCTACCTTATCGTCATTTTTCTCTTGTTATGCCATTTCTACATTTATTGAGATATCGATTTGAAAATTAAAATTAAAGGAATTGTATTTTTATCAGGTCCTAAATTTTATACAAACAAAACTACTTTCAAAATAATGTTCTTTCTTCAATGTAAATACTTAAGATAAACGAACCTTAATGCTTTTCTTTTAATGAAAAAAAGTGTCAACTCAATATCTCGATAAATATAGAAAAGTCATTACAGGTAAGGTAGGGATCTGATAACTGATACATGGACTTAAAGGGCTTCACTGAATAAGTAGGAAAAAAAAGTATCCCCAAGGAAATTCATCGCGAAGCAGAAAAAATTTTTTCTATGAAAAAAGATTTAATTTCATGTCAAATTTTAATCATCTATTCTTCTCATTTTCAGATTAGTTGCTAAAAACGTGATTTTCTTTTTAAAATTTTCTTAAAGATTATAATTCACTAAAACTTCAACTTAAAATTAATATTGAAATAGAGGTAAACAGGCTTAAATAAATAAAAAAGCTGTTATTCTTTTTAATTTGAAAATCAATTTCAGAAAATGTAAATTTTCAGGAATGACGTGTGCTGGAATTTTTAAAGAGATTAAAGTCATTGTAATTTATGTAGCATTCTCTTTTACGATATGACCAATAATATTCTAATATACTCACTTATTTCTTTGAATTTTATAATCTTATTAATATTTTAACTTCTGCATGCAAAATTACTTTTTTAGTGGTAATTGCACGAGAGATAAAGTAAATTGGAAAATTTAATTAAAGATTGGATTAAAAAATATACCACAAAGATAATATCAACAAATAAAAATGACATTTTTAGCGATTATAATTTAAAAATAAGAATAGTGGGGATTAAAATTTCAAGAATTTTGAATAAAAGGTTTTACATTTCAATTATCAAAAATTTTGGAAAGTTTGCTTTTCATAAATATTATAAAGGAACTTCCAGGAGAAAATAAAATGAGCTTTTTTCTGTGACGCAATTGGAAAAGATGGAAAAGGTGTATTAGTGTGAAGTCGAAGCGAAAAAATCTGAGTGGGAAGTATTTTTTACAGCTCCCAAAGGGTTCGAGTAGATCAGTCGTCAGTTTGGCATGTCCACCCCATATCTCTCGTATAAGCCATCCGCATCCCCTACAAATTCGTCCTTCGGTGAAATTTCACCGCCGCTCGATCACTCGTCAAATGGCTAGTATTTCATTTCGATATCGTACGGTTTCAATGCTGAAAGGGGAAAGTAAACAGGAGTTCCTGTCACAAACAATGCGTAAAAAATCACCAAGTTTTACAGTGTTTCATTTCTCGGTGTTTATATTTACTTTATTTAGAAAAACTCATTTTTTATTCAAGAGAGTAGAAAAGAAGTGTCTATGTAAACTTTCTTTTAATTTATATAGAAATTTGAGCTTTTCTCTGCAAAATAAGGAATTGGGCTAATATAAAGTACATAATGAGATTTTTCTCAGAGATTATGCTATATTGAATAACGAACACATTTTCCCATAAAGTTTCTTGGGTGAAAACAAAGTTCCGTGTTTCATCAACTTTCAAGGCCGTTATGCGACGTGGCAAACGGATTAGGGAACGGGATTTCGTTGCTTCTCTGTGTAAACTGTAAAGCGATCTTCGTACAGCGTTGTTGTATTAAGTTTATCTTGAAATGATGGGGTTTATTCGCCGAGAGGCATTCTCTAGAATAATTATTTTTAAAATTAAATTGATCAAGTTTTCAAGTAAAAAGGAAGTATCCTTAAATTTTAGTTCATACAAATAAAAAAAACAAGTCTATTGAAGATTAATTATGGCTAGTTATAATGCTGATATAAGTTACAATATTCTTGAGTTGATCGAATCAATTTTTGCGAAATTAAATTAAATTTTTTCTGACAGGCGTAACTTAGCGATGCGTATTTTAGTCTCGGTGGGGTGAGATAAATGCTGTGGGTGGTGAATGGCAGTGAATGTTCTGTCGAAGAACATGTGTGAGTTATGTGGCGAAGGTGTGGAATGGGAAGTTTTTACGTGCAGCGGCTGGTGATGACATCCGTTGCAGACAGCTGATACCCATTATTTCGTACGATCGCTTCTCTATTAAAATCTTCTTATCCTAGTATCGCGTGAACTTTTTTTGTTTATTATGAATAACAGATCTAGAAAAATTACTTTGGGTTCCTATTAATTGGACAAAATTTTCGATTTTGAGAGCCCTTTATCAGGAAATTAAGGATCCCAGAGCTTTTTTTCACCGTTGTTATTGAGGGAAAAGAGAGATTCTATAGACGTCCCCTTTGTTAGACTGGAAAGTACAGTATGATGTATTTCTTTCCCATGTTAGAAGTTTGAATTGATATGGAATATACAGAAAGAGAACCTGCATTTAAAAGCTACTATGGAACGTGCAATAGTGTGCACGTGGTACTTATGTGCATAGATGTTGAGTTTACTTTCATTACTTCAACAACCTAGTGGTATTCCATGAACCTCTCCACGCTCTCCACGCACTGTCATCCACAAGCTCGTCATCCTAATCCCTTTCAGAATTCTTCCTCCACCCTTCAACACCCCTG
>JAUEJJ010000017.1:4716080-4726483 GCA_032164275.1 Synergus coniferae | reverse complement strand
GTGATACTAGTAAAATGTAACTCTAGTTACATTGCAAAGTATCTGCATCTGAGAAAACTATTTTCCTCGACCAAAGAAATAATGTTGTTGTTATTTGTTGTTGCAAATTTTTTAACGCTTTTACAACAAATAAAATTTCTGGAGCTGGTAATATTAACCATTAGGCTAATCTAATTCATTATTTGGTGTTCAAAAAAACAATTTGTTGGGATAGCGAAATAATTCTGTTTCAGCAAGAAAAATTTGTTTATCACAACAAAAAAGGCTAAAAAAACGTCTTATTAATATTAAATTTTTTCCTCAATGTCGAAAATCAATAGTTTCGCTCGAATACGGATGCAATATAGCGTTACTAGGTGCCGATAAAAAACATATACATATAACTGTCATGAATCTGTCTGCCTACATTGACGTCATCTACCACTGAATTATGCATACGACGTCAACGAAGTCCTTGTTTGTATGGCAGTACCTAGTTTTACGTGCAGCAATCTCTCTGCAAGGCATACGCTAACTCTTTAGCATATTTGAGGAAACAGAGTAATGAGAATAAGGAAATATTAATGAAGAGAAATGTACTTTAATGCTAAAAATCGGAGATTCATTTCGCAGATATTTTTATATTTATAATAAAAGTAATTTAAAATTGTCTAGAATTGATAGAAATTAATCTCAGAAACTCTGCAAGATTCTTTGGGGCTTAGTTTAATTTCATTTTGTAGGGATAACTAATGTATAACTTCGAGAATATTTAAATTACGTACGTAATTTACTGGAGTATTTCAGTATTAGCGTCACGCCCTGTGGCTGAAATAATTTTTCTCGCTTCGTAGCGTAGATGAAATGACGAAGAGTAAAGGCCGAAAGAGTGTCTTGAACTGATAAACAGGACTCCTTGTTCGAGGATATACCATAATAGGAGCAATTCTGTTATCCTAATTTGATCAAGGTTAATAGCGTTCTCGAGATTTCTGTTATGTTTCTCAGCCGCTAAACGAAAATAAGTCCTCTTTGGTGGGATAATTTAGGAAAAGTGAATTTAAAAAGCATTTGGATTCTTTGTAATATATATATAGAATATCCACAATCCCATAAGATTCGGAAACGTTATATCATCCAAGTTTTCTTCTCTACGATCTAAAAATTTTATCATTCCTGAGTATGTTTTCTCTTTGGAAACAGTCAAGCTTGGAAGTGAGGTTAAATGGAACGCCTATAAATTATTTTCAGCGAAATGAAATATTCACCTTGCAAAAGTTTGAAGTAGCAATTACACTCATTCTTAATTTACTATTTCTTGAGAATGAGCTGTGAAACTTCTGAGATTAAGATTGAGATATTTTTAGTTCGCTATTCTTGATATATTAAAATCGAACTTTAATCTCAATTTCATTATCAGGTAATTCTCACTTAATTGTAAGAGTTTTTCATTAATGTAAGTTTGCATTTTATTTGAAAACCTAGTGGAAATAATTCGGTAGTTGGAGGGCTTTTCCTAAAGTCCATATAGAGGAAGCGGAACTTAACACGCCACTAACTTCGGCTGAATTACTTGGACTCTTATTAAACCGCCTCTCAACCGCTCGTAAATTTTCCGAATTACTGTCGCTAAACTTGGCTTAGGCATCCCAAAGTTTTATGTCTGAAAGTCGATTTTACAATTTTTGTGACATCAAAATACAGGTGTGAAATGTAAAGAGATAAAACTACTCGACCATCTTCTATTCAGTTTTTCTCGTATTGATGCATCAATATTATAGACAGATGTGACGCGAGGGTGGATTCGTAATCATGCATCATTGTGAAATTGTATTCAGACTTTTGCTCCAGGCGCTGTTATTACGTTTCCCACCAATCTTCTTGTCTCGTCTATTTCCTAATCGATTTCCTGATCAGTGGCTAATTCTATCTTGTTTTGTTTGAAGCATTATAGCTTCAACACATTTGTTCGAAAAAATCCCTCGTATTATTGAAAACGGGAATATGAGTTCTTTATATTAATTATGTTATGTATATGAATAAAATAACCCGCGGTTCTTTAATTTCCATTGAAAGTGTCAAAATTTTTATATTCGATATTTCCGTTGAAAGGAAAGATTAATTATCCATCCTTTCTATGTTCCGTTGGAGGATTCATGAAGCTCGAGTAATTGCCTGAACGAATACAAGATTCGATTACGTCGCAAAGAGGGAGAGAATCGTTAAACGTGTTAAATTAATCCGCTTTCAGAATACTTGTCGCAGAACCAGAAAAATCGCAGAACTTCTCATTGAAAAAGTTGAAAAGATTTTCCTCTTATTCCTAAATTACATTAATTTCGCAATTTTTCATTTTAGTTCTTATCTCGGTTCTTACTATAGTTTTTCATTCATAATTACTTTCATAATTATATTAAAAATATACATTTTTGACTATAGTTTTGTTTAAAGTTTGTGTTTTATAAACTCGACATGTTTATCATCAGTAGTTTTCTTGGAATTGCAGATAAAATTATTGCAAGATAATAGAAGTATGTATTCATGATATGAAATTTAGGAAATCTATGCCAATCGGGATTCAGTTTGACTTGGCTAGCTTGCCAAGATTCCAAAATGGGTAGGTTGTGCTGGTCTGCAAACACAATGGTTTCTGGCCTTTAATGCAAAGAGTGTCAGTGGATAGTGAATTGCAATCTATCACTCTCATTCGTGGCACTTTACTCGCTTCGCACCCTTTCTACATCTGTCGCATCATTTACTTCCAATAGAGAACTACTAACTCTTCTCGAGTCTTGATACCTTTCTCAACTTTTTTTTCAACTTAGCTTCTATTCTTGATAAAAGTTGACATTTTATTTTACTCAATCACCCTGTTTTTCATTGACTTTTCACTCGGGGAAGGAGATAACTTGAAGACTTGAGAGAAAATGCCACTCTGAACAATTATCCGAACTTGGTCAGTATTCTGAAAAAGTTCTGAGTAGTTTTCTCATGGAGTTATGATGCAATGCAAAAACTACTCAACCGATAAAACTGAGTATCTAGTGCATTGGAATCGTTAAAGTTTCGCGAAACTTTTCGCTTTCTCAATTTTCGTCTCTTCAAAACATTTTATTGATGGAGTTTAACTCCGTAAAGTATTATGCAAAGTTACATCAATAAAAGTTTGGAGAATCTGCAAGCTTTAATATCGTTCTTAATTTAGTAAAATACATAATTCATTCTTATATTAAAAAACTTGCTAGCATCCGCTTTTTCTAATGTTTAAAGTTATGCATAACTTTAACTGGACATAATTGAGTTGTGATGTTTAGTCATAATACTATTTGCTGATTGAAGTATTATTTAGTGACAGAGATTTTACACTGAGATTTTTTTCTTGGAACATTTACCGAAATTTAGTGGCTAGATGACATGATGTAATGCATTGATTTTTTCGTTTCCCTAAATTCTAGCGACAAGCCCCGCATTTCGTATTCGATCTATGGGCCATGCTTATATTTCAAATATCATTCGCCCCCAATATGGAGGGTAGTTCTCGACAACGTGAGCTGCATAATCAACGTATAAACTGGAATTAAGTGCCCTTGTGCATATTTCCTTGCATTATGCGTGACCATCTCTTCCATTTGGAAAATATAATTGCGTGTTAAATTTATTACACACATCAGTTTAATTTATTGCATTACGCCGTGTAGAAATTTTTAATACTTTTAAATTCAGATTTGAGGTTCTGAAACATGGTATATTTTAATATTTAATTTTTTTACTGTTGTGCTTTCTGCAAGATAAAATTAATCATTGATGAATACATTGAATACACTTATTGTGAATTACATTTAGTATATCAAAGGAAATCGTATTGGATTTGACAACATCCGCACTCTAATAAGACTGTTGCTTGTATGTATTTTCTTTTCGATAATGAAAGATTTTTCTTTTATTTCTAGCAGAAGTGGAAAAAAGTGTAGGCGCAGCATCAGGGGCTGGATCCGGGGAAAGTCCTCGGGGGTCGGCAGCCTCTCCTGCCCCCTCGACACCCTCGACCCCCGTGATAAGTAACGCCACAACTTCGACTTCATCAACGTCTTCTCCTCTTACACAAACATCAGCTCTTGTTGCGAGTCACGACAAATCAGTGCTTCAGGTAAGATTTTCCAAATCATGATGTACTGTTTTCCTTGTATGTGTCTTGTATCTCCATTCAGCATTACCGGTATAGAGTGGTCGTTAGAGGCTTATATTATAGGGTCCTCAGTAAGCTTTGATAGTAATTCCTATCTCGCACGAGTAAATTCAGAAGTTGAATAGCGGTCCTTCAATTCCCAAAGTACTCGCAAGTCCTATTTATACCCAAGAGACGCACGAGGATTTCACGCCATATTCGTGACTGCAAAGCATAACAACGTTTTTGAAGAAATGAGAGCTCTCTCGTTTTTCAGAGAAAGCAATTTTACACTGGAAAATCGTGATTTTCTTTTTATTTCAGATTTTACAGTCTGGTGCTACAAGTACGACGCAGTGTAGGTAGTGAGTGAAACAATAAATTCTTTCATCGGGTTTGAAAAGTATTTTCGTAAATTCTCTTCTTAAAGTATTCGTTAAAAATATTTAAAAACAACTAGAATGTTATGTGCGCCATAAAGCGCGTGTTTTTATCAATAATTTATGCTTATGATAATTTAAAAAAATCTTATGTTAAAATGTATCAATTTTCAATAGTCTAATTTTAGTTTTGAAAATAATTCTACTATAAAAACTGCTTCTATAAAGTCTCGGTGAGTATAGTTTTAAGGATATAAAATGAATTCCCAAAAGATTTCAATATATTTCAAAATATCTCAAAGAATTAGATTTTAAATTCTTCTATTAAATTGGTGCGATATGTATCGTCAAAAATCTTTTAAAAAATAACATATGTCATCCGCAGAAAATTCTGTAACTTCTATAAAAGGTTTTTCAGTGAAAATGAAACCACATCAAGCTAGTTTATCTAAACATGACTTAAATAACATACATCTTGTATCTTTTTACGAACTTTAGGAAACTCGTCTTAAAGCTTAAAGTACTTCTCATAAAGTCTTGCGTGCCATATTGTTACAAATTCTTGCTAGTATAACTCGCTCGTTTTCGTGTGCTTGAGCTGGTGGCAAGGCACGATCATATTTGAGAGGGCTAGCCTCCGGCGACTCGACTAATTAAAGTACGTAAATCACGTAGAAGAGGGAAGAGGATGACGAGGCAGCACTGGTTATAATAGAAGAAAAAGAATAGACTCTTTTAACAGTTTAAATGAGTAAAATCCAACGTGTTTCAGCTCCATATTTATTGACATGAATCAACTTTTTTCCTGTGATTCATAAATTGTAATAGAAGAGTAATCTTTTTCGGTTCAGGGAATCTCTAACTCGATTGTCAATATGTCATTCACATTTGCACCCTATTCAGTATTCAGTTTGTGCGTGTAAAGGGCACTGTCAACATGACCTACCTCTTTACACATTGTTACGCATACAAACTTAATATTCCAATTATGCCGAGGGAGAGAAAGCGCACGCGTTACTTAGAAGGGTTTTAAATTGCACATAAAGTGATACCATATTCACGGTTTTAATAATACCATATTATTTTTAGTACCGTGCTCAGGACAATGAATTCGGGAGTTAATTAGGAAAGAATTGGAGTCATGGCTCTAGGGAGGATAGCGTAATGGCCAGACTGAAGTTATAAATTATTTTCTATTTGATTAATGTAGAGCTTGTATGGTGCGATTTTAATGTGAAAATTAAAACGTTAAAAAATTAATAGTTTAATGATAATAACATAATTCAAAATCTACTAGAAATAGTTGTCAATATTGAAGTGTCGAAAGTATAATAGATTGGTCGTTGACCTAGAAACCGTGCGTGACATTTTATCATTGCGTGCAGCGAAAGCTTTTCTCTACCTTTAGAGAATTGCCCTTTTGGGTAAGTTAATGCCTGATTAAGTATATATGTCGAGGTAGTTTATATGTGAAAGATCATATTCGAAGATTAATACTGAATAATAAATTGACATTAATTTAAAAAGAGAGCGTAATCTATGTTGATTGTTATTGATTATATTTTGAAGAATTGAAGAATGTTTGATTGAAAGTTTTATGATGGTTTTATTTTTTAAATATTGGATCACATCAAGTGCAAGAGATGTGAAGTGTAAAATGGTGGAATTCGATATTCAGGAATAAGTAACCAGCGGAGTAGCTTGGGACTTGGGAGCAAGATAAATTTCACTCTTTACACGTGACTTGGAATTCAAAATGTAGAATTTATTTAGAGTAATAGTTTTTTGAAATCGATTATTTATAATAGATTAATCAAAGATAATATTTATATAATTTTAGAAAACGGATTAACTTGATTCGATATATACCTTCAGTCCTGAAAGATATTTCCGGGTTTGATGACTATCTGAATGAATTTGTACCGAGATTTGTACGTAATTTCTCGTTATTATTATCGAAATAATATTTTTTAATATTATTTTGATAAATGAGTTCTTTTCTTCTTTTATCTTTTATTATAGTTATTTTCTCTCTATTGATATGTATTTTATATAACCAATTCTTCAGAAAATAGAGCCATCCGACATTGATTGCATTTTTTTTTGTTCAATTCTGCTCAGTGATGCAAATATTTTACCTTTAGTCTTGTATTGTAGTGGTGATTTTTCTTCTTTAAACAATCCTTTAATGGTTCTTCTATGCTCGAATATATTTTCATTACCTTGATAAATATTTTCTCTTCTTTATTAAATTATGTATTATGTATATATTGTTTCAAATTTCAAATGGAATTCCACAAAAAATATCGTAAATATTTAAGTGGTATTTTACTCTCTTGAAGTTTGCTCGCATAGCTCGCATTTTTTGTAATTCTGTTGTTCGCAAGCTTAGCAGCATTGTAGAATTCCTGAAGTCTTGGAATTTTCCAAGCTTCGCGTAAAGTCTAAGGTTCCTTTGCCGTGTATATTTTTCATGCTCCCAGCTGCTCCTAGAACCATGCACGGAGAAACGTATTTTATAAATTTTTCCTAAACTGTGTTACAATTTTAGGACAAATGTGTTATATTGAAAATGTTCAAGTATAATATATTTTTTTTAATTTAGTATTTTTACTAATAAAAAAAATTTACATTATGAAACGTTTGTCTCTAAATTGCAACGCCTTCTAGCAAAATTAGCAAGGTTTTCCAATTATTTCGTGCCTTGTCAAGACTGAAGTATGTGGCATTTAACGTATTTCTCTGGGCAGAAATTTTCCTTGCGACTGCAGCAAGGAAATTCTAGAGAATTTGCTGCACCAATGAAACATGATTTATATACACTATAACCCATATAGAATTTTCCAGACTTGACTCAGGCCGGAGATGAAACTCCCCGTTCAGGGCCACAGCAAAATTTCTACACGGGCACCATTTACTTTTTCATTTTCGTATTGATATTAAGACATTTTTTCTGGATGGAGCAATACAAAGTCAGTAGTCTACTATATCGATCGCATATGAATTCAAGAATCTTCTGCCGAGGATTTCATACTCTAGAAATGGCACTCACGAGTTGGTCTTTTTTCTTTTCAACGTCTGAACTTTGTCGATAAAGTGCATCGTATCTAGCCGTTAATTTCCGCTATAGGAGAGTAGCCTATAAACTTTTATTTTCTAAGCTGAATAAAAGAGAACATTCGTTTATGGGTGCTAAAACTTAAAAAAACATGAGGAAGAAGAGGCCTTTTGTCTAACTTCAGCTTCTTTTCCAATGGAGAAAGGTAACAAAACGGAATTCCACGTTGATTTTATTGCTCAAGCTGGAATGAACCATTAAAATCCTGATACATCAATTTCTTTTTTTTTTTCGATTAAACCAATTGACGTGGACATTTGAGAGAATTTGATGTCGATCGTATGCGGGTTTGAATTAAATTTAGTCCCAGAGTGTAACGAAGTATTTGTTTACAGATTTTGTGGATTTAGTTCCGTGTAATCAAATAACATTCCATTGAGGTAATTGAGGAAAGCTACAATACTGTGATGCCGTTTTATTTATTTCAGTGTATTTATTTAGGTTCTGTGAATTCAAATAAATATCCGATAATACATCTTTAGTTATAGTGGAAACTATGTATAGTTTACTGGAAACTCATAGATAACAAATGGATTTTGGCTTTAAGCTCAACCGACATTTAGAACTTGTAGAAATGTTAATTTCCTGTAGCTTACCACTTTATCTCTAAAGATTTATTCGTATTTCTAGATGTCGGTAGCATATATTCTTGAACGAAGATACATAAATAGCGAAAAATTGAAAATACTTTTTTTTCGCGATAAAGTCAAGCCTTTAAAATATCAGTTTTGTGAATATTTATGTTTTGTGTGTGTGGGATGTAATTCATCAGTTATATTTTGTCACCAGCAATTATGATAGTTATTGTGCTTGAAGATTATCAGGATTTCATCTTAGCACTTATCTCTGACCCTTGACACTTTGTAATGACATATGTTGTCAAATGGAGTGAATCGAAGTCAGCCACTTACGAACAGACACTCCCTGCTAATTTCCGGTTGTAAATACCCTGATTCCGGTTCTGTTAGACCCCGAAACCGTGACAGTTTTCTCTCGTTCGAAGCCATTTCCACACGGTGGCAATATTTCTCTCGTTATTCAGTCGTGAAAGCTACATTTGCAAAGTAGCTCCAGCAATTATCGACACCAGAAACGAGCAATTTTGACGTGATTAAAACAATAAAAGGTCATTAAAGGAAATTGGGCTATTGTCCTTTGTGAAAGATAATCACTGCACAATAAGATCATTTTATTTCAAACATTAATTATATTTTTTGTTTTGCTTGCAGATACGTGATTGGCTCACTGTCGAAGAAGAGATGTTGCGTCAACAGATTGTTGTAGTCGGTGACATCGACGACATCATGCAATTGATTGACAAGCAAAGGGTAAGAACTGCATATTAATTATTACTTAATATGTAAAGTAGGCAAATTTTTAAATCAATTACCGAGTTTATGAAAATATTTTCTTTACTTTAGTGTGAAGTAGAGAACAATTTAGGTCTTCTTGATGTTTTAGATATTTTGAAGAGATTATAGAATATTTTTTACGCCTCAATTTAAAATTTTGGTCAACATAAATTCAAATTTTTATAAGAAATAGGATCATTTTTATCATCTTTGATAAATCAAGAACTACTTTATCGACCTAGTCTGGTTTCAAACCAGTTAACCTCACAGCTCAACAGGTATATAATATGAGGGTAAATGGCCGACGAGAAACCTTGAAACTTGAAAGTTCATCCCTTAGTGCGCGGGATATCTGTTGGTTAGGGTGTAAAGTAGAATATAGACTTTTTGCGGAAAAGAGCAACGTTCGCCTCACAGGGGTTGCTGGGGAGGTTACTGTCCAGAAAAACCCTGACATTGGCATTGGTGTTAAGCGGGCAACGACCGCTGACTTGCTTTCCTTTATAAATCTCTACCCCTGCCGTTTAAGCCTCTTCATTCTCAATCTTCAATCGAATTATTTCATCTAAGTGATTCCATTTTCCTTTCTCTTTATTATTTCTTTCTCTTCAATCATTCTCCTATTTCCGAACGTTTTCGTAAATCTAATATTAGCGATTATATTTCCATAAAGATCTATTTTTTACAATTATTATTTTCTATGTAATGCTAAACAAAAATTTACTACAACTAAATAAATTTTCTCAGTTACGTTAAAATGAATTATGGCTTCCTTGGCTACTTAAAAAATCACTATTAAAATAGAATTTCAAATGCATAAAATTCCCTTTCAGCTGTTTCATATCTCGCCGAACATAAAGTGACGAAAGATATGAAAAATACAAAAGAGGAAACGTAAATGTGCTCTTAATTTGAAGAGAATGGAACCGTCCAAGTGATGCGTTTATGAATAATTAAATGGGGTAAACCGTGCGCCTTTTTATCTGAAAACGGAAAGAAAGTTAGTTAAAGCAATAGAAACTGTAAAGACGTTAATTGAGTCGCAGAAGGGACGAGCATTGGTATTCAGTAGTTTAATTGGTGTGGGGATGAGAAGGTGTACAGATGCGATTAAAGACGACTCAAAGCAATGGGGTTGTTACGCGGCAGTGTTGCTATTGATTTCCGATGGGAAAGACGGAGTAAGAGCAGGAGAGTTGGCTATATCCGAGAATATGGGGTTGGTTCCCCGTATTCGGCTAGTTTCTGAACCTCGCGCGTATAAATACACGGGCACACATACAGTGGCGCCAACCCTTTTCGAAACAGGTCGGGCGCAACTTCTTTAAGTTGTTCTTCGCTAACATACTTTTCCCATTTTATTTACTTTTTTTCCACACTATTTGTTATTATTTATAACTAATAATTAA
>JAUEJJ010000017.1:4694082-4706773 GCA_032164275.1 Synergus coniferae | reverse complement strand
ATATATATATATATAGCGTCAGTATAAAAACGCGGATTTAATTACTGAATCTCGTGCAAGTTCCTTCTTCCCTTCGCGAGAACGTAAGCCGTTACCGTCATATCTAGCGAGGTTTACGAGCTTGAGCTTTTCCCAAACTGTGGTTCTACGGGAGGCATAAAGAAACTAGCGTGTTATAATCTTCGCGATTAAACATAATTTGTCACGGTGGATTTTTCAGATTTTTCTTAAACTGTAAATCTTCCTAAACCCAGCCAGAAATTGTACTAGGGTTCAAGCCGGGTTCTAAATAGAATGCCTCACTTTTATAAGGACTCAGTTGTTTTTCTATTGTGCAATGCTTTTATCCACTTTTGCGTCAAAAATTGACATCCTGGGATTTAGTGTGTGTCTGAAAAATTTTCACGAGTCTAGTTAGGATCCGATTAGTCCCCCATTAGTGCCTAAATTAGGGCGTTATTTAGAAAGCCTCATTTGTAAATTAGATATGCACAATGCTGGCGGATTATTTTTTAATACACTTCTTTTACGGAATGTTTTATTTCATGGATCGAAAAAATTCACCTGTTTCCTTTAAAACAATTTTTTTATGGCTTTTTTTGTAGTGTTAGGTAACATGGGGAAAGTAAAACAACCATTAAACTAAGAAAACTTGTGAAGAAAAAAAAACCTTAGTGTAGTTAAACAATGTTAAAGGTTTTAAGTATCACCTTTCTTTCCTCTAGTTTTATACTTTATGCTTATAATCGTCTTGCAAGAAAAGTAATTAAAATAAGGAAAGGAAAATCTTATCGGAATATTTGTTATCTCATTTCTTTCGGTGGGCATAATATATATATAGAAGACTGCGTATGCGCAAAGAGAATCCTGCGACGATCCCTCGTAGACTGAACCATTGAATTAGGTAGTAAGGGAGTGTTGGGTGTAAACCATTTGCTGATAACAAACAAAAAAATTTGTTTCTTTATCTATCTGTAATTTTAGTTTATTATATAATCTTATTCGGCGCATCCATATTCATAAATCCGCTTTTATTTACATATTTCCGTTTTCCGAATTTACATAATTTTGACATTTTTCTCTTAGTTCCTTAATTATAAAATGTCTTTATAAGGGAATCAAAATGAATAGAAAAATTGAAGATGCATCGAATTCGCCAAACTTTTCCCATAGAAATGCTCTGTCGAGTACGAGTACAAACTTTGTTTAGAATAACTCGGTCAAGCAGAATTTTATTGCTACAAAAGGAATTGTGATTATCGATTTAACATTAACACATAGTTAAAACTTTTCACATTTGATACATACGTATTTTAAATGTTTTGTTTATCTTTGATATTAAACTTATATTATATTCAAGTTAATAATTACTGAATTTACATATACTTTTAATTATTGCTGTCATTAAAACGTGAAATTTCACAATATGAAAGCTTATATACAAATATTTGCTTCGCTTATTACATTATCCCCATAATTTTGGTTTGTATTATCGCAATTGTACGCGAAGAGCTCGGGGCGATCACTAAAAGCAGCACCCTCTACGATACAAATTTTGCACCCCTGTAGGCTTATGTCCCGAAGGATAGAAGGAGAGAAGGGCATCCCCAAAAGTTGTGTCGGTAGCAAAATCACCCAGTTTCTCGACGGATATCCGTTGAAATGCACGCGTTTTCATTTCCCGTGTTATATTTCTTAATAGTACCCTGTCAAAGTTATTTTCAAACACGTCAACTGCATTATGTCACTGAATATTTTAATCGATCGAGTCTGTACGGTAACATTAAATAGATATTTTCTCTCCATCCGGTAATGCTTTTAAATTCCGTGTATGGGTATAAATTCAAATTTTTCGTGCAACAGAGTTGTTAATAGTTGCACGCCGGTAAAAATGTATGTTTAATCGCACAAAATCCAGATTTGTTGGTTGAAAAACAAATAGAACGAGCACACTTTTGCCCCGTTTGGCAAATAACGTAGGCAGGTTGTTTTTGTACTCATGGAGAAAATACGACGATTACATTCTGGCTCGTATTCAAACTATGCACATTAATTTTTATTAAATTTTCGGAATATATTTTTTGTTCATTGAATTTTGCAAAAGTGCATTTCTGGTTTTTACTTCCTTTTTCTACTGGGAAATATACTTTAATTTGGCCAGTGTCAGTTTAAACTTAAAATTTTCACTTCAGGGTTTCTGGATCTAAATTAATTTCATGTAGTTGTGAGGATATTTTGATTTCATGCAAAGGGCGCAGTATAAATGGAATACGGTGATACAGATGTAATGTAAACGCGTGAAACAGTGGTCATTAAATTCATAATTTGATAAAGCAATGTTCGATTATTTTAAATATCATAATGGAAGGTTGGGTTTTACTTTTATAAGTTTTTAAAAGACTCTGGAAGTAAAAGTATGTACTGAACTTTCAAAAATTATTAAACACCGTCAGAGTGCAGTATTTAGTGAAATGGATTCAAAAGAGGGTAATTCCTCAATGACGCCTATCTATTCTGGAACCTTGCAACTTCGTTTCAACGTAAGTTAATAAAAAACCGTGTTTTTTCAAGTATGTATAAAGGAAAGCTTTTGTGCTTGAATACATATTGATTATATTATCTTGAAGAAACAGAGGTATAAGGGTCAGTTTTTCCTTTTTAGCCACATTTTTTTCCTTTATCTAATTTTGACAATCTCATTTTTCTTTTGTACCATCCAATATAAGCTAAGCTAAAGCGTTGAAACTTAGTGCCATATACATACCTTACCTGTCTCTTCTTCCTCTTTTCATTCCACAACTTTGCCTCTTAGTGGCAGTAGTACTAGCGTTAAATTACACGTTTTTTTTTATGTGCGCCATTTGTATACTTTTCGTTGCAAAATAACAGCCAGCTTTCTAGTTTTAGAGTTTCTGGCTTTTAGATATTTTCCACAAAAATAACAACTAAAAAGACTTGATATTGGATAGTGGGTATCAGTTGTTCGGTAAAGAATTTTAAACTCTTGAGCTATTTCAGATTCAAGAGATTCGTATTCTGCACTTTGATATTTGATACCTTTTTTTATGTAACGAATTTTTTATTGGTGACTTTTTCCACACTCTTTGGTACTATTTTTAGACGCGGCGACAATTTTAATACGACAGTAGGTCTATTCCCATTGAAAAATACTTTTTACCTTATACTCTCAAAGCAGTGAGGTCATCTTAAGGAATAACATTAGGAAATTATATGCAGTTTCTTCTGGAAATACATGTGCTTAAATAGAATTTATAGTTACAAATGTTTTTTCTTGATATTAGAATAATCAAAAGAATAGAAAGAAAGGTTAAAAAGTTAGCTTTTGCCTTACGTCCTTCGAGGTTTAGCATTGAATAATACATGAGCTGATTGCGGAACTTTGACTCTCCGAAGACCGACGTGGTTGAACAAGTAATAAATGATCTTATAAAAAAAGATGCACTGCACCTCTCTTGAATAGATTTTTTTATAGAAAGCAAATTCTATAAAAATGAATTGGTCAATTTCTTTAATAGTTTAGAAAATATTTTCCTTTTTCATGACGGTTTTTGTTTATGTTAGTAATACTAACTTCAATACCAGTTTAGCAATTCTGTCGGTAGAATTTGATTATTACTACTAGAATGCGAAATCTTCAATAATTTGAAAAGTCTCAAGAACAATCAAAAATATTTCAAAGAATCCAGAAGATTGCAAGTGATTTCAAAAGATTTAAAATGTCTTTTAATTTTTAACAATTTGAAAATCTGTGAAAATCTTCTTCTGAATTCTTTTGAAATTTCTTTAAAATTTGATCGCAACTTCTCTTTCATAGACAGGATTTCAAACTTAGAAACTTAATTTCAAAACTTAATTTTAATATCAGTCAGCTTTAATCGCATTTTGCAAGTGGAAAAATGTAGAAATTGGAATATCAACGGCCAATGAAGAATGTTGTATTTGTTTTTCAAGAATGGAACATTTTCAGACTTGAAGATGTGAACCTTAAGAGCTGTTGAACAAGCTCTTTCAGTCTTGGTGGTTCGTATGTAAATACCAGGAACTGGCAATCGACCCAACCATCATAGTCTGTAACCACGCAATATCGCAGAAAAGCCTTAGTTGAGAGCATAAACATTTGAAGGGAAATCCAATATTTTTAAGTCTGCTTATTATACTTTTTGATCATTCTTAGCATAAAATTACAGACTGCATTTCCCCTTTCTGTAGGCAGGTTTCAATTTCCCAGGATAGCTTTTGAAATTTGTATACAAAATGCTTTCTTAACTCTAAATATTATTTTTTACTATTTTTCCCTATTTTTCTGGTTCCATAAACTACTTTAAATAAATAATTAATAATAATTCCGGATTATTATTTATATTTTTATAATTTGTATCATTATATTATTATAATTTTTTATAATTTTCTTTTAGACTGTTCTTCGAGAACTGGAACAGAAGAAACCACAGTTGGATGAGTTGGTTCACACTGCAGAGAACCTTCGTGCTGATACAAATCGCCAGCAGTTACACGGCAAGGGTAAGTGGAAAATTGTCATACTTTACACAAAACTGATTTGTCCAGTTTAATTAATTAAGCGGACTTAAGTTTAATGTGAGCAGAATTATTAATTGGATTTAACACTATCGATAAATATCAAAGACAGGTTGAAACCTCAGGATAATTTTGCTTGTTGAATGGTTTCGAACCACTTCCAATTCAATTATATCAAGATTTAATTATTGGACATATTGAACTAGTCAACTCGAAAATGAGCGTAATAAGTGCTATGCTTCAAAGCCTTCAAATCGTAGCCATGCCAGACTCCTTAAACTTTCAACAACTATAAAATTGCTCCTCCAACTATCGAAATTTTAATGAGAAGTTCGAACGTGACAATTTAGAAAGGAAATGTAAATATAGTTCGAAACTTAAGTATTTCTTCACTTCAGTATTTTTTTTTTTTTAATTAGTTACATTTTACATTCACGATCACAAAAATGTTCGATGACTTTCCTCTTGTCTTTAATCGAGCAGTGAAGTGACATAATAGGGTTGAAACGTGTTCTTCTACTTAAGATCTCCTGCTCTACTTTCTTATACTTTTCTATGTTGAATTAATTTATCCGAGTCTTTAATTAGAGTTTCTGCTCATAACTTCTTCCACTCTTTTAGCTCAGTTCTTTTTTTTGTAGCAACATGATTCTTTATAATTAGTCTCGTTAACTTGGTTTGCTCTATCGATCTCTTGAAACAGTGTTTCTATTATTCTTTCCCAGTGTATGCTGATGCCATATAAAATTTTCGAACGACTCGGTACAGTTGTTCAGCAGAAAATACTTTGGTTTAACATCATGTATAAACTCGGTGAAAAAAGCTGCGCAGCTTTTTTTCGGCATCCCTACATGCAGGGTTATAAATTTTCGGGGAAATTAAGGGAGAGGATTTTGCAGTCGTTTAGCGTCCTCGTTAGCAAAGTGCAGGGAAGCGAAAAACCAACGCTCTATCTACAAATAGATAGTTTTTCTCTCTGTCACCACAGGTTTGTGCAGATAATTGGAACTCAACTTCAACAATATATTTTAGCATCAATAATTTACGCGGTTTTAACACAGCAGCTCTTTAAGTCCTCTAATTCCTATTATTGTTTTCATTTTTGCCTCCTTATTTTGTTTTTCTGATTTTCACTTTAGTTCCGAAGTTTAGTACAGGATTTGGAAGTTGATCTTGAAATTCTTTTGAATTATTTTGAAATTCCTTAAAATCACGTGAAATTTTTTTTTTAATGTCTTGACATCTTTAAAATCTTGCGAAATCTCTTTAAAACCCTTTGAAATTCTTTAATACAATTTTAAATATTTTTAATATTTTTAATTCTTTTGAAATTCTTTATAAATTCCTTAAAATCTTTGAAAATCTTGAAACTCTTCTCTGAGCTCCAACTCGGCGTGAAAAAAATCATATTTCCGTAAAGTCTCGCCTGTTTTATTAAATATCACAATTCAAGTTTAGGACTCTATAGTATTTAGAGTCTTTGAGGGTGGCTTACCGAGCGTTATAATTAAAGGAGGAAAACATATGGGTCACGCAACCTTACACTCCTTTTACACGAGTTGCCGCGCATCTTTCTTCCTTCACCCTTAGTTTATGTGGCGCAAACTTGCTTGCTTGAGTTTAACCAACAATTTCTCGGTTGATGCACTACCATTCACCATCAACTACCACGTATCACAACTCACAGAATATTTCAGCTTTAGAATAATGGATGCCATGGAGTACGTCATGATCCCAATTTTAAGATTAGGCCTTAAAAAGTTGAACGATTCACTTGCCAGATCCTCCTTAAAGTTAAAATCTCCCCATCTTGTACACATAGAATACTAGCCTGTGAGATTGAATTTAAACTCAATAATTTTTATTAGGTATTTCAAAATGTAGATATGTAGATCGTTCATATAATAATGGCATTTATGAAACGCATGTGGAAAATGATAACATTTTTAATTTAAAGGAAAATTGTAGAATTATAGCACATTCGCGCAATGTTATATCTCGATCCTGAGCAAACGTCAATATCATGGCACATCCGCAGCATCAATTCCAGCATCGGAAAAAAATTCCCTCCGGCAATTTCATTCAATTCGTTGGAGGCAAATTGAATTTATAGGTGTGCGTCTCTAATAACGTTTCACTAAATTTAAATTGAATTTATTATCATCAGCATGAAATTATGTCTAGCCAAAATGATAAACCACATTGCAATTGTTAGACCTCTGACAAGATATCTTCACTTTGTGCATTATATTTCTTTACTTAGCAAAGAATAGATTTTTTTATTTTTCAAGTCCTTTGTAGGGCTCGTTAAATTTGTATGACACTGTAAGTGAACTTTTCATATCTTTTACCTCAAGAAAAGAAAAAAGTATTTCGTAATGAGCAGCCCCAGAGGTACAATAAAAGTCATGTTTCATTAATTTAGTTTCCGTTTTATCTCTATGAAAGTAAATTACCAGAGATTCGTTGTTACGGATTAAATGGGAATTAGGTTAGATGAGAGTTAATTTGGTTTAGGTTGAAAGCATCGCCTAATTTATAAGACTGAAAATTCCGGGCCTTAGGGAAAATTTTATCTCTTTTATATATACAATTCTTAAAACGCTGCTTTCTTGTCAAAATTTTTTTTCAATATCACAGTCGTACAATATCCTGCATTTGTGAATTTTCGTATTCTCGTTGAAAACTTTAACCAGACCCTTGTTACGTTAAACGATTCGTCTGTCTCGGGGGACAAAACTTTCTAGGCTGTTCGAGACAGTTTGCAATTACCCCGAATCTATGGCGACTGAGCGTTATGTATCGCGTAAATTATACATGCTTAGCATAAATTACGGTTACTTTAACGTCATGGTATTATGTATAACTTTATTGCTTAATTATAACGTGTAATAGTTTTGGGTTTGGCAATATACCCGCCTTCCTCCACAAGTCCCCATTATAATGATCCGCTCTTTACAAACACATTTTTTTGATTTTAGAAATTTTTCATAAAAATTCTACTTTTTTTATACTAGGATTTGGTAATGACGTTGACGAGAATATGTTGAGCACTCTCATTGTTAAATCTTTATTTCATAAAGCAAATACGAGATGCTATCGATATCAGCTAACATTTTCGAGTGACAAGCTCTTCCATTCCGTACTAATTGGGTTTCGGAGTGTACCGTTTTTTTTTTATTTATTTTTTTCCTTTACACTATAGGGTTCTGAAATCCTATCATAAAAATTGAGATTGCGATTTGGGCACCTATTTTACAAGATTTCAAATACATATATCAAAATATCTTAAAGGATTTCAAGAGATTTTAAGGAATTTTAAAGACATTTCAAAATAATTTAGAAGAGTTTCAAGATTTTCACGTAATTTAAAAATACGTTTAAGTATTTAAAGGAATTTTTTTAAAGAATTCCAAAGAATATAAGTAACTATTTAAAATCTGTTAAATTTCTTGAAATCTTCTGAAATTAGTTGAAAATCCCTTGAAATTTTGTAAAATCTATTGAAGTCCTTTTAAATCACTTAAAAACTCTGGAACTCTTTTGAAATATTTAGAAATTGTATCTTAAAAATTGTTGAGATTTTCTTGAATTAATTTTATATCCTTAAAATTAAACACTCTAGAGGCGTATGTTCTAGTATTAAAATTACATTTTTCAAGTACATATTTCGTATTCGTCACTTTTGCTTACTTTGATATATTTCCGCCTTGGAGCTAAAAGAAGAAAAGTTTCTATAAGCATCCATATAATTATAAGTATTGCTTACATCATCAAAGGATCCCTTAGAAGCACTCATTAAAAATAGTGCCTTTAGGAATATATTTAAGTATAAAAAGAAGCATCTACATTTTATGTAAAGTTTTTGTATTTGCATTATATACTTAATTTTCAAAGTATTTTTGCGCGTAAATTCAGGAAACGAAAAGAAGCAACGGTTGCACTTAATTCCTTTACAACTTTTGTGCTCTTTCTTTTTTAGTTTTTATTCATTGAATTACATTTTTTTTTGTTCTGGAGGAGGATCAGATTATTTTTCGTGAAAAAGTCATTTCAATGGCAACACGTTCTATATGAGATAAAAAGAGTCGCTGAGGCAGATTATTGCTTTCTGTTTAAAGTTCTTGAGACGCATTTTCCTCAGGGTCGACGATCTAAACGCCCTAACCAAACGTGTATTCTGGCCACGCAGATGCATCAGTGCAATTTTACGAGCCGCCATCGTCTGACAGCTTTCATTTTCGATCAGGATGCTAAAAGAAAGAATTATGTCATAAATTGCGTGACGCGACATTAGTTTTCACGTGTCTAATATACAAGTTGACTGAAACTTTTAGCTTAAACAATTTTAGCTTAAAAAGTGGAAACTTGCTGTTAAAAATACTGAACGGGTCATTTCTGTATTTGACAATGCATGGATCCACAAATAAAATGTTTTCCCCTGGCCCTTGCCCAATCTATTATTTAAAACTGTCTAGTTATTGAACACACTTTATTATTAATTGCTCTTTGTGAGAGCCGCACTCCTTTCTTCGATATTTACGAGTACAAAACGATGAATAAAAGTTTCAACCCTTACTCTGCGTCAATGGACTGCTGATTTCACTGCATGCACAGTATGCGAGACAGAGTATAGAAGGACCAAACGAGGGTGCTTGAAGAGAGGGAAAAGAAACGGGGACAGTGGATTTTCTCCCATTCATAATAGCTCTTTCAGCTGGAACTGCAGACGATTTCTAGTCGAGAATATTATCAGACTGCAATTTCACCCATCCTAACTATGATACGTTGCACCTACGAACGTCTCGTATTTATTTACTCGACGATACATATGTAGCCTGAATAAAACATGGCGTGTGATGCGATACTTTTTCGCGTGCTTCGCATACTGCATCAGACTTACGTTGCCCAGATGATGGAAGCTTCTGCCGTAAAAGCATCGAAACTTTCGAATTTCGCCAACCATTTTCTTTCGGTATAAACTAGGATAAGGAAATGCCCAGATTTCCGGTGGTGCTCGACTTTCGTTGTATTATTTACAGACCTCACGCTAGGATTTCTCCCCGCTATATACAACTTCCTCAATTCTGAATAGAGATGCGTATTTAAAAGTTTTTGAAGTTAGTAAGCCTTAGTTAAAACAGGTAATTTTCTGCAGTAGTTTAGAGATTCTAGGTCGTGGGTTAGCAGAAAAAAACACATTTTTCCCTATAGTTTCGTAGAAACTATTTTGCTGTTTCGCACTACCTCAGTGCGGATAAACACGGAAAACTTAGGGAACTTCATCAAGCTGGAGTAACTGGGGGGAAGTTAGGGATTCTATAATAAAAGAAATAAAATGGAAGAAGCTTTACGTAAAAAACTTATATAATTCTTCCTAAATTAAAAAATTAACGCTCTTTTTCGCGACTTAAGCTATCATAAATTGGGATAAAGGAAACTTGGAAGTTTATAAAATTTGAAATCTGCATATATATCGTAAGATATATGTGTAATGATAACTTGCAAATTTTTTTTTGATATAGGATAAGGTAACATCGAAATTAACGGTTCTGGTGCTACTGTGTGAAAATTAAATAATTAAAATAGCTTTCTTAAATGATAGATGAAGTATGACAGAAATGACAGATTTGGCCACCACTGGTATAATAACGGCTACGACTGTGTCAGTTACCTCTTACCTTTTTCCTTCATTTCCTTTTCTTCTTATAAAGAAAGTCCGTCTCAAGATTGCAACGTTTGAGAAATTTTTTTGCTAAAAAATTACGTGTATAGCGCAGTTAAGGGGGAAGCAATTCATTATGCCGATAAGTGGAATCTCGGCTGCGAAGTGGAGGTTATTTGTTGGATCGCGTTCTTATTACAAAAATAGCGCATTTCTTTTTGCGAAAGTAATTCCACCGTCTCAGCGACTCAATTCACCTAAGATGTCTGACGAACGGAAAATGTCATAATATCGCTAAGGGTCAGTAAATAATGAGTCTCAAGGGAGTAGTTTTATGGAATATTGTGCCGAGAAAAGATATTTCAGACTGGATTGATTGCTTTCGTTTGAATCATAAAAAAAAAGAACTTGCCGGAAAAGAATTCTTTGAAAGCTCAGGCATAAATCTCATCTTTTTTAAGTTTACATCATTCGTTTTTTATTAACATATATTCTTTCATTTTTCAGTTTGATCTTTCGTTTGTTGATATAAACGCATACAATTGTCGATGTCTTCGACATTAGGGATGGTCTTCTTCAGGTTGGCGCAGAGCTTTAGCTTTCTTGATGGTATCTGCTTGTTGGAGGAAATCTAGTTACAAGCGAGATGGATACTGGGGTATCGTTGGGTAATTCAGGCGTCGGCATATAGTAGAGGGCTCATTGCATTGCTTCCCTTGAGAATATCACTAAGCCCTATGAACCCCTTGTAAGCGTTACAATCTCACGTGGAGCACGACTCGTGCTATGCTATTTCTGCTTGATAACGACTTGATTGCCGTTGAATATCCTCCCTCAGGACCAACGTGCTTAACTGTATTTCCTTCTAGCTCTCGAGTGTTTTGATTCTCACGCTGTTCAATTTTCAATAACACCGCTGGAATAACGTCGACGAGATTATTTCAAGTTTCAGAGTATTCAAACGCAAAACACGTAACTAGAGAAGCAAGTGGTTTGCTCTTTCATCTCCGTTCGTTTGTATTTTGTTCGTTATTTTCACGTAAATACGTAAAATAGGATTAAAATTGCATTAAACAAAATATGCAATTTAGTATTCAATTACAGAATTTGAAACGCATCAAAGAGTGAGGAAGAATTTTTATATTGGATAGAACAGAGAATTGGAAAAGTTCATTGTATTTAATTTAGTTAGTCAAGAAACAGAGACAAAAAATTTAATTTAAAAGTAATAATAAATCCGAGTCACTTAGTATTTCGTCAAGAGTATTCACCGAGTTTTAAGATATAATATATAAAGTTTCATTTCACCGCTCTCGTAAAGCAAAGTTGACTTCTTAAGTTTTTTTCTTTTTTATCGTGCATCTTTTGCATTATCGAGAAGACTTCTCATCGATAAATAGTAATTGCAAATTTTATCGTGTGGTTTTCTATTCCTGGAAGTTGAGACGGTAGAATACGTTCGTGTTTCAGTTTTATGTTTTATTTACTTTGATCAAACAGGGAGAATATTTCATGGGGCTAGATTAAAATTGATTATTTAACATATGTAATATCATAAAACTTTAACAATATATATATACGTCGTGTATATACCATTGTGTAATTCACGTGTAACGAAGTTTTTTTTTTATCATAATAGTTCAGGAATTATTGTCCATTATATGTGGAATACTATAATAATATAAAACGAACTTTAGTGCATGTTTTGTGGATAATAGAGAAACAGTTTTCTAGTTTGGTAATTGAAAAGTAGGGTCAAATATTGAAACGAGCCAAAAAGCGGATAACTGATGTCGATCGACTTCTTTTATGTGGCAGTCGTTTCAATGCACACAATAGCTTCGTTTATCGAAATTTTATAGTGATTTGAAATTGCAGTAATATCAGTTTGGGAAGTTTGATATTATTATTATTGCGAGCGGACACTTTAAAATATTGTATGGTCTTGTACTGAGAAAAAATAAGCTACTCTCAGCCCGCGGCATACAGGAAAATGGCTGTACGTCTATTGTATCCTCATATTTATGCCGATATTCTTCATGGAAAATGAAATACTGTACGTACGTTCTTTATAGATGAATGTCTGGTGAGTGAGATCGGGTCCATTTATATTTCATAATTTTACTTCACTCATCACTTCTGACTTTTAGAGTGAAATAAATGTGTGAAAAGAACACTTAGTTGTTTGTCAAGAAAATTGGAAGGATGTACATATTTTTTTATTTAGAATTTTTTTGTTCTTTAAATTTATTGCATGTTCTCCCACGATAATAAACGGCTTTCATGCATCTAAATTCAAACTACGTTGGTACTTTCAAGTCGATGCAAGTCAGTGGGTGTGCCCACTTTTGTTTCGAGGGAGTATATTATCAGATCGAATACACCTTTGGCTTTAACTCTGAGTTTTCTTCGCTTTATTTTAGGCTCTGCAAAAGAACTTTAAATTATTTAAGGTGTTATTAAAACTTT
>JAUEJJ010000017.1:4672310-4684857 GCA_032164275.1 Synergus coniferae | reverse complement strand
TTTTGAATTTTTTTGAAATCAATGGACTGTTGATTTCCAGTACCTCTGTAAAAATTTTCAAACCTTACCCAGAGTTATCCCATCATGCTTACATTTAAATTTGATCGTTTCTAGATGCTAGACTTTGGAGGCTTTCCACATTCTTTATCGAAATGAAGTTAATGGACCACGTACTTTCTTTACTGAAAGAAATATTGATTCACAATTCTTTAGATGCTTATGACATCATTCTAAAAAGAAATAGATTCAGTGTAAAGAAAACTTCATTTAAAATGCTTATGAAAGAAACAAATGAAAATCGACAAAAAATTAATTAGATTTTTAATTGGCCGTGTTTTACCTGATTCTCCATTATTTTTTTTAATTCCCTACATTGCAGAAAAATTACTTTTTTTTAGAAAGCACGTTTTTCTGAAAAAAGAGTTCTTTTATCCAATGTAGGTACTATCTTCATCATGCTCATAATATTCTTTCTTGAGAATTTTTTACAAACTCCATTAGAAAGTGATCCATATTAAAATTCCGCTCTCCAAATATCGATTTTCTTCTGCTGTAATGAAATTCCGCATAAAATAGAAAGAACACGTCACTGTTATCTTTTCGATTCTTCTTAATTGGTCAAGTTGAATGGCTCGTTTGTATAAAAGCATATAAAACTAAAAAAAAAAAAGTGCTATTGCTCTTGAAAGTATATATAGCCGATATACAATTCGTAATTACGCATACTAACGCGCCAGGGTTGTGCCAGTGGTTGAGATCGTATAGTAGTATAGTAGTACAATAGTATAGCAGGTTGAAATGTGGGGTATGTGTATAGCGGCTTCGTCGGTATCTACCTGCCACACCGTTGGTCGAGGGGTTGCAGTTCTCCCGTACGAAGAGCTGCCGGGTGCCTGTGTAGTGGTGGCTGGTGGTTGGAGTTAGAGGGTTGAAGAACTAAGGGGTGGCTGTGGAGGATGAGGTGAAGGGTACGGCGTCGGTACCGGTGCCATGAGTTCCAGTATTCGCGCGGCCGCTCCCTGTCGCACACGGAATCACTCGATGCGGGCGTCGCGACGTCTTTTCACGCCCGGCAGAAAACGTGTTCGTGAATTTCTAATTTACCGTAACTAGTTTTCCGCCTCAGACTCTTAATAAAAAAAAGTCGAATTTCATTAAACCCTATTGATTAAACTTTCATTTAAAAAGGAAAAAGATAAAACAACACAATGAATGAATAATCAATTAGTTAAATAAAAATTGACGGGGATGCGACTCATATCACTTCATAATCAAAGATCGACAAATCTGAATATTGTTATTGATAAGACAATTTAGAGTAATATATCTACGCTTTGGTAGACTTTTTTTACATAAATCTTGCATGTGCTAAACCAAGAGTTTAGAAAAGGTTCTTGCAACGACTAGACAGTTTAATTCTTAAATTCTACAAAGTGTCTACTGCCTTACCTGTGAATCGCACGCCCTTTGCGAGAGCATTACTTGAGCTTGGAAGGTATTTGTGTCATTGTGTTGTGTGTGGTACGTCCATACATTTGGTGCTTAATTATTCATAACTTCTCTACGAAATTTATACTTGTAGACTTACATATCTGTATCCACGTAACCAGTAACCCTCGTACCAGTTCTGATATAGAATGTTCTTTACTTCGTAAATGGCAGGTTCAACCCTTCGTATGCCGTGTACAATCAAGTGCAACCTGTTAGTAAAGTGAATGAGGTTCACAGCTGCGATTCCAACCGGATTCTATAAGTAGAAAGAGAGGTGAATAGTCAGGCGAACTGTTGAATGATATCTAAAATCTTTTTACAAAAATGCATATATATTAGAATGAAGATGAAGATCTATAAAAACTCATCCTTTTTAAAGATGCAATCAATTTCCAACTACAAGAACTAGTTCTAAAAGTAGAAGAATACATTTATAGTCAGACATTCCTATATTACTAATGCTAAAGAGATTTAAGTATCTGACAAAGAAATTAAACATATCTTTAAGGAGTTCTCGACATGCTATACAACCAAGAAAGTTCTCTAAAATGGAATAATGCATTTATAGTTAAACAAACTCTCTTCACGTATATTGAGTGGAAAATAATATCTGAGAATTAAACATTAAACATATCTTCAAGCAGTCAGGGTTCTACAAGTAGTTGAAGCTGTTTAGAGTCAGACAATCTTTCTTCCCGTTGGATTTTCAACAGAGAATAATTTTATGTCACATGACAAATGCAAAAGAGGTGTAAATATCTGAAAATTAAGTGAAACACGTCTCTTCGAAGAAGTTTAAACATTTCCGAGAATAAAAGAAAATGATTGAGGCCACGCTTCGGAGTATCAGTTACGATATCTAGAACGTGATGAATGGAAAACAAGGCAACGAACGCTGAAGCGAATGCGAAAAGCTGTAGCTGTGATATTAAAAGAACTAAATGGCACTTTTTCCCTGTTATAGAGATTAACCTGATTGCGAATATTGAGGCAATTTATCAGTTTTTGGGAGACTGATATACAAAGCGTTACTGATTATTAAAGTGTGATCGTGAAGGTTTGAAGTTTCTATTTCACGCCCGTCGAGTTCCGATCATGTCTCAAAATCGAAGAGGTTCCTTGCACGGAGGAAGCCCCGTCACGAATCACGGAAGCAGCAATAACCTGCACATCACCTCTCACGAGATTCAAAGTCATGGCATACCCTTGCCAGGAATGGTGCCGACTCGTTCAATGCTTGGAAACCCTATTCACGGGTTTGTTAACCCCTTGGGCCCAATGGGTCCGAGTCATTCGCCACCCTCGCGTCCAAGTGGCATTCTCGGAATGTCTCATCATCCCTCGAGTATGTATGCAGGTATGGGGTTTCTTCTAATATGATAATCATTCCAGTTAGTAGGATCAATTCTGGATCGATTTCAGCCAATCGAAAGACTAGAGAGTTTCCTACGCTTCCATAATTCACAATAAGGGATGGTCCGTTGACCGATATATCGATACGCTTCCAAGTACGCTTCTGTGCTTCTATAGAAATCAGGAATTTTTCTCGATGATATAAGAACGGATTCTCTTCTACTGTGCTTTTGTATTCCCGTCTATTCTGCTTCCGTTTATATTTTTTTAAATGGAGACATAGCTGAGAAGATAAAGAATAAAGTTTTCACAATTTCGAAAGTGAATATTGGTAAAATTATAGTTTAGAATTCAGTTTCTTGAAACTGACGGTTTTCTTTAAATTTAATAAGCTTGGTTACGTAATTAAATCGAGCTCTTTATTGCACTGCACAGTGCCTGATTTTGAATGCTTCGTATTAGTGTAGCCAAACTATTGTTGACTGTAATCGTATTTTGGGAAAGCTCGGGGGTTTCATTATAGACGGAATAATTTGAAAATTTTGTATTCGCTACAAACTATATGCTATACATTTTGCCCTATATATTCAAACTAGTTTGCCTTTTAAAAATATGTCTTCAAAATGCTTGCGGGCGGAATCAATTTTAAAGATACTAAATTTTTATTGTGAAGGAAATACTTTTCGTGACTGATTTTTGTAACTTTCATGGGAGAGAAATATTTCTTACTGAAGAATGTTTTACATTTGAAACCTCGAGTCTTTCATTGTGCTGAATTGGATAAAATTTCAACGAGATGTGTATAAAAATACTTGATATTCACCTGAAGGGCACGAAAAAGTTCCTCCAGGTTATCCTTATTCCGGACACGGTTCTCCGTTAAGAACTCTAGTGAGTTCTAGTCACGGAACTCCGCTAGAGACTTCCTCCCCTCAACTGGTTAGACATCGCCAAGACTCGGAAAACACTGTTGGAATTTCACCGAGGCGAAACTCAGACGTGGGTTCGTCACTTCTAGAAAGTCCTGCATTGGTTTCTTCTGAGCGTGCTCTGCGAAGATTGGAATACAGTCCCCAACAGGGTAGGTTCAACAAACTGTCACTTGAAAACATCGATAAAAACTAAATAGAAGGATCAGATGTTTCAAAAATGAAATTTTTTTATTACCACTCTTCAGTGTTCACTGTAAAATCCTAGAAGGAGAATTCTTCTTTCACCTGTCTATAAAACTTTGTTAGCAAGAAACAGTTGACGTTCTTTTAATGAAATGTAGTGAACAATTAAGTAGTTCTTGTTGATGATATGTAATGTCAAAACTTCTTCTAAGATACATGGAAACTGTCACAACTCTATCATTGCGAACTGAAGACAAGGTGATAGAACTTCCCAAGTAGTCACTTTAACTACTGTGGTTTTCCGTAGTACCGTTACAATCAAGTCAAATCTAACGATCAACCACCTCAGAACTTTAGTAATTAGCACTAGACTGCTCATAACTGTGTACTTTCGGCGACATCCTCCTGAATCTTGAAATACATGTTTGACGAAGTTTCTCCTTGCATTTACACAAGGATTTGAATTCAAATATTCCTTCCAGTGTGAGACATATTACAGAAATTTCAACATGTTGTTTTAAACAATCTTAGAACAAATGAAAATAATAATTAATGTAGAATAGACGAAAAGAAAAAAAGAGCATAAGTAAATTCTAGAAGAAAAAGAGAATAAGTTTTACGCGATAGCGTGAAAAGTTTACCGTAAAAAGTTTACCACTCTTCAACCTCATCTGACAGAATTTCGATACGGGTTTTTCCTTCAGTCAAGATTTAATCATATTTTTTTTTTCAAATAAAAAGAAACTCGATTAGGAGAGATTCACACTTTTCGGATAAAACGATTATACGAGAGAGCAGGCTGGAGGTAATAAATATAGGGCAGTCAACCCGTATTAAATTCTAACATTATGTCTCCCTTGCTCTTATTAAGGTTCTAAATTATATAACCTTCCTTATCGATCGCAGACTTTTTTTTATTACGTTACTTATTGATTATGTAAAAGTGGAATCTTAATCAGCCTTCTCTGAGGAATAGTTAGGATTCTGTTTGAAATTCTTATCAATATTTGAAGCATTGCATGTAGAATCCTCGTATTTGGAAAGCCATTCCATTTCAATATTTAGGAAAACTTAGACGTATTTTTTCATATAGGAAATTCATTCGCTTTTTAGACCCTTCAATAAAGTTCCGCCTAATCATTTTAATGGAAATGAAATTCGCCATAAAAGTGAATTTAAACTCAAAATGGAATAAAAACATTCTGGGCTGAATAAAATGTGCAAAGCTCATCTAGAAAATTGAATGCTATTAACTTTCATCTCTCTACCTATGTTAAACCTCCGGTTCTAAAAAAAAGGGTAGTTCTCTGGCTAGAAGAGATGTATTGCTGCATCAGCAAGATTTTTTTCTTTCCCCGTATAAATTTCGCTCTAGCTCACGAAGATAGTGGAAGGCTTGGAAAGTGGAGAGAGTGGGCAAGAAATTAGGGAGTCTTTGGTTCGGTGGATTCGTTTTCTCGAAGTTTCCCCCTTATCACGCGCACCTGGATCTTTTTTTCTTCTTTTTTTTTTTTTGAAGGGAATATTCTCATTTTAAACGAACGAGAAGGTCTGTGGTACTGTGCACCGTCTGCAAAATCTACTTGTTATCTTCCTCGAGTGCGCTTACATTCGTGAAGCTTTACATTCTGCCACTCTCGCAGCTGAAGGTACTTTGCAGGACCATGTTATGGTTTCTGTCTCAGATAAAAATTTCTATAAATTTCTGTGTGTGTATCACGCGGAAGATAAATATTGTTCTTCTTTTGTAATGTCATGTGTCTCTTTCACGTCAGGTGATTTAAAGCTTTAATTTAAAATCGATCTTGTACAATCCCTGTACACTTGATACATGGTTACCGTGACTTTGCCTTCAATTTTTTTTTTTTTTTTTTTGTATTTGATAAAATATCACAGTATAATTGTGTAAGTTCCATTTTCAAACTGTTCAATTTGAAACGCTTCTAGTTGAAAATTAATCTGATGAACTTGCGATAGTTGGAATTCATTGAAATAATATGTACTCACAATACAAATTGCACTCGATTAACAGTGAAATTGGAAGTTATGTATCCCTCGTGAATTTACTATATTTTGATTGTTAAACTTCAATTATTTATTTCAAGGAAAGAATATTCCCTTGTTGAATGATTTTATCACCAAAATGAAAGTTGTCTAATTGTAAATTATCGGTTGAATATTCCTTGGATTGAAATTGTGATCATGGATCACAGCCTGATCTTTTAAACTGAGTTATAACCAGACTTCGGATTATGAATATTCTTGAGAGAATTAACAAGAGTTAGTAAACTTGGGAATCGGAACGTAACTTCCATTTAAATTTTTCTCGTTAATACAGAGTTTTACAACTCTTCGGAAACTTAAACAGAATTTTTATACTCAAAGGAACAATTGTATTAGTAGACTAAAAGTGCAGATAGAGAGAGTTTAATAGTTTAAAATAATATGCATTGAAAATCTTCTTTTACAAATACTTGGGTAATCAGAATTTGCTCATCTGGTAATTACCACATGCCCTTGAGAGTTTAAAGAATATTAATGAATTTGAAGAGATTTCAATATATTTTATAAGATTTTAAGGGACTTCATTTGATTTTATGTACTTTCAAGGGATTTTTTTCTTTAGCACAGTTTATAAAATTGTAGATCAGAACTGTTACTCACGAATTTTAAATTTACTGACTCGTGAATCACATTAGTCACAAGTGCGGTTGATGAAGGTAATAAAAGAGACAAACTGGGCAATGTGAAATCCCTACAAGCCTATATGGATATCGAAGTGGTAGCTGCGAACCACATGTCGGACATGCGAAAATTATCTTTCGGTTGGGCATGCGATCGTAAAGTATTGTTCTCACGGTACGATGTCCAATTTTGGTGTTCGATATCCGCGTCGTTCATTTATATTCCACAGCTTTTCTGTATTTAAAGCATTGAAATATAAAAAACGGAATATAAAAAAAAAGTTAAAACATCGATTGTATAAATAGAGGCACGTATAAAAATGTATTATAAAAACTTTTCCCCAATATACAAAAAGATAGAAATAACTCGCAATGGATTTCCAGATTTCCATTTAGTCAACTAAATAACACGATAAGCAATTTTAACGAATGACGAGAATCACTTAACTGAAGATGAAATGAAGTAAATTTCGCTGCTTGCATTTAAATAGACTTGAAACGACAATACACAATAAAAGACAAATACTCCCCTAAGCTATTGTCATTTTCATTTAAAACAATTAAGTACTCAGACCACTTATACACAATTGCATTGAGTTGCCTTTTCGTATTGTTTTCGAAGATGGAAGAGGATTATGAGAAATTGAAGACTTTCTCGTTTGCTTTATACGAAACATTACATACATTGCATTGAAAGCAAAAAATAACCCTCTCTTTGCTATTTATAAACATAAGAAGTACAACTCAATCAAATTCTGTGAAATATCTTTTTAGATGGCATTGCTTTGTGCGATATTAAAAGTTTTTTTGTGATTATTCGATTTTACATTGATTTTAAAATATAAGGAGAAAAATTATAAGATTTTTACACAATAATTATCAATATCTGGTTAATCAAATCCTAGATATTCAGGTGGACTATCGTGGAAGGCTGTCCTATATTTGACTCTTCAGATAATCAGTTTGACTATCCAGTTTTCTTCGTGTTTTTTTGACAAAGTTGTGTCGTAGAATGTCCAAGTTATTATCCTACCTCAATATTAAAAGTTTTCTTCCAACAAGAATAATACTCAAAAACATTCGCCCTCTTTTCTAAGCGACATGCTTTAATAAAAAAAGTTTTTCACTTATCTTCTGAAGTCTTGAAATGCTGGTAGGGCAAAAATTTAAAATGCTTTGTCTGAATCCTTCATAAATGTTTTACAAAGTTTTATTTATAGTATTGATAATCCGTGATTACTTCATTCCGAGCACTTGCAACATTTCTGCGAGATAAGCTTTGTAAAACCAAAGCGTTAAAGGATCGAGTAATCTTATTAAACTTCGATTGGAACCAATCGCTGCCTTTAATCACCATCGCTTAGAGTAGCTTAAGAGTGTGAAATCGTTCGTTACTTGAAAATTGAACCGTGAACTTAATGGAAATCCGATTTCTTGTTTAATTTAGGTTTGTAAATAGTAAGCGTACATATAAGACCGTGACAGAAACAGATTAATCAAGTACAGGAAGCTGAAAAGATTAAGAGAGGCGAAAGTGCCATAATAAATCTGTGTGTACAATTCTCAAGAGATAAAAGAGGCACTTTGGAGCTGATCGTATATTTCAGCAGGTAGATAACAAGAGTGTACCAAAGTTCACTTTGAAACACAAAAAGGGAAAACTCGAGAAAAACTATGTCCATTTTTCAAGAGCAGGAAGTTACAATCTGTTTTTAGTTAAAGTATTCCTGGTATTAGTTAAATTTTCTTATTTTCTTAATATGACTAGAAAATATTTCTGCTTCAATAAACCAAGGTTGAAATTTCATCATTCGGTAAATAATTAAGCATCAGTTCAAGAATTGGCTAGTTAATGTCCCCTAAACCGTCTAATTGGAAGCCAATGCTGGTGTTTCTAAAGCATCTGACAGTTGAATATGTATTCGAATTTGTGGTGGCAGAGGTCGCATCAGAGGGTAGAGAGCTATTGTCGATAATTGCTGTCTAGGTGGTCTTGGATGTCATGTCGAGCGATAGAATTGAAGGAGATAGTGGTCAGGTGCAAACATAGAGGTCCTTACAAAGGTATCATGGAGGTTAAAGTGGATCATACATATAGAGAATTGATCATTTTCAAGCATTCCACTTAGCAGGTATTTAAGAGTCATTGCCAAAAAGCTGATAATATTAGCTCATTCATAATATATTAGGAAGTCATCATTCACTATCATATAGGAATCTTTAATCGACTAGATGATTGTTTTTATTTTAAAATTATCATTTAAATGAATTACAAATGCATTCAAATTTATAAATTATTTATTTTTCTTGAAATACATGTATAGAAATCAAAATGCACATGTGCACGTTTAAGTAGAGTATTATTATCAAAATCAATACGCAATACACATATCTAATGAGACTCATGATCAAGTATCAAATTTTCAGCACTTGATACGAATAGACTCTAGTTAACATCATTAACAGATTAGTTTACACCAAGTCTCCAGGTATACATAATATGAAGTAGGATATCCTTTGTGTATGTACGAGAAACTATCGACTTAATACTAACACGTCATGTCTCTAAGGTACCAGCGTTGGAGATTGACTCTGTAGTTTGCCATTCTATGGAAACTCAAAATTGGAACCACAAGTGTTATGGGAATTCGAGCATTTTTTAATTTTCTTTGTGGTGATGTTCTGTATTCACACCAAAATTGCGACGCGTTTTATATATGTTCTAACAATTTTACCATTATGTTATACCTTTCAGAGTTTAATGGTATACCATTAATATTTGACATTCATATTAACATCGACATAAACATAAATGGATTCGAATATTAATATCGCATTCTCTCGAATTTGTATGGCTTACCTTCACTAAATCATGAACCTGAAACGACTAATTCAAACTACAGGGCTGTGAAGCAATAAGATGTGGTAGTAAAATAAGTCGTATAAGCTTCATTTTACGTTAGAGCTTTTGCATGATTGAAAGGAAAGAGCTAAAGAGCTAAAGTTCTGGAAAATTATTTTCGTGCAAGCTTTTCTCTCCTATTTCAAGGGAAAAAAAAAGGTGAATGAACTAAATACTCGTGGATGAAAATATCGCTTTTCATTTTAACGAGTAGGATCCTTTTCCGTATCCTGGAAGCTAGAATTTTTATGATGTCTTGATGTCTTTAAATCTTTTAAATTTTCCTGAAAATCCTTAAATTCTTTGGATTGCTTTTAAAATCCTTTAACATTTTTTATTATCTTTTAAAATCTCTCGAAATACTTAAAAATATTTTTAAATTACTTGAAAATCTTGAAACTCTTCTGAGTACGCATATAATATTATATGTATAAAGAAATAATAGCATTCTATTCCAATGCACTTGAAGTGGTAAAGTTCATAACGACCAAATGTATTAATTTCACATGAAAGGTTCTAATGGAATGTGCCTGCTCGTTATAGTTGGAGTATGGTTCTGCAGATACTTAGGCATTGCCTAGGGATGCGGGATTAGTAATCGCTGAATCCTAATACGTTCCGAGGTTTCCATATCGGTAATTTCATATGCTACGATAGAGTCAATACATACATATGCAGGCTCAACACAAGTACAAGTATGCAAGAATTTGTTCAGATCGCGTAGATTAACGACTCAGTCGATAAAATGTCCAATGAAAATTTGGCATTTCTGATATAGAATTCCGTAGAGGCAATAAAAGTTTGGTAATATTGTTCCCATAATCTCGTTAAATCAGGGTAGAGTATAAATCTCTCCGGTACACTGTTCACAAACTGTATAATTGCAGGTAGAATATTACATTTTGCCTGTTTACTTTGAAACTAATAAAAGCCGAGACTCGCAGTGACTGATACAAATTTTGTGAAAAGTTGATAATGTCATTGATAATATGTCTCTTAAAGTTATAAACTCTGTGATGCACTCATCCTGGTACCTGCTGGAAAATTCCTATCGATTGGGTAAAGCAAATCTGCACTTGTATAATAGAATTGCCACGAAATATCCGGAAAATGAATTAACCTATAGAGTGTTTCTAGCACACACGCTAGTTCCTTTAATTTGAATATGGATGTAACTTCATTTACATATTGTCGCCTCTCTACAGTTTCGTGTCAAGACTACAGTTTATATCTCAATGTTTATTTAGATCTTCACGATGTCTGATAGAAATTTTGGCTTTATTTCCTCACTTCATTATTCTCCATTCTTTTTTTACTCTACAAAGATTTTATCTCTACTTTTAACACATTGAAGCAAGCCTTGAATGTTTCCTGATAATGATAAAAGTTTAAAGCTCCTCTGTACTTCTTTTCACAGATTTTGCATTCAAGTTTTGTAAACTTTGTAGTGAATTCCTGAAAGAAAATTCCAAAGTTATCGAGGACTGAGAGAGAATACAAATTGTACGATTTTGAGAGTTCTCTTTGTTCAGGTGCACGATTCGTACACCTGTTTATAATCGATATTTAAAGAAGTAATTAGTAATTGAATTGTAATTTAGTAATTGAGGCCAGAAAACCTCAAGTTCAGACCTTTTCTATGATTATATAGTAGATTGGAAAACTTACTAAAGGGTTCAGAGATCAGAGAGAGAAGTATAACGATTGATCCTCGATATTTGCGCATGCAAATGCGGACTATACCATCAGTATGCTCGATTTCCGTTTTGATCGAGCCGCATATCGTTTCAGAATCCATCCATTTCCCAAATGCCACGTCGTGGCACGTGATTAATGGTTTGATAGATTATCCTAACTGGGAAAATTCGCCCTTTATCGTGAAAATCTTTCTGCTCAAAATGTTACGCAAATTCTAATCGAAACTTCTTCAAAATTTATACAGAATCAGTAATGCGAGAAAAGGAAGTTGACTTGAAAGTCAGTCAATCTCATTTGGCAATAAAAATTTCATCATTTTACTACTAATCATTATCTCGAATATTTCAACTTGAGACACTGATAACGAGGGAAGTTGATTAAAATCTGTAAAGTTGAAAATTGTCAGTATGAAGAGTTGTAGAAAGATTAAAGTAACATTTATAATTATAGGCAAAATGTAACGAGTGAATGTGAGGTTGGTGAACGTAAATGAGTTGTTATGTATCATTGAATACTATAGTACTCTTGTCTCGGTTCTCGTGAGACTGTGCGGTGTGTGTCTCCATCTTTCACTCAGCATCCCTTTAAGCAGCAAGGTGATAGATCAGCCACTTACTTCCGCCCCAGGGTCCAAGTGCACTGCACCCTCGTCGCGGATACTCCCTCGAGTCTGCAACGTGTCGTCCTTCAACATTATTCAACTGAAAGCAAACCAGGATGCATTAAAGTTTGCCGTACACTCGCGCTTAAGCATAATGCCATGCATTATTACAAGGATGCTCTGAAGTTGTGCTAGTAATTAATATCCGCGCACTGAGCTTCTGTCTTAGTCCTCTTAATCTTTCAATTGACGAGTAATGTGATATAACTGCTCAGTAAGATTAGATTGTCAATTACGTTTTCTGCTCATTTTGAATATAAAAAAAAAACACGTCGCGCTCCGTGTTGCGCGCTTCGGGACGCTTTATTGATGCTATATACTTTTGTTTTAATTATTTGAGCTTTAAACGAAAAGGAGAACTCATTTACTTAAACTTCTATCGACCTTAAGGATCACATTCTCATCAGGACACTCGCGTTTCGCGCTCGATTAAAAAAAAAAAAATTGAAAAAATTTTTATGCCATTTGTGTAGAGCGTTCAAAAGGAAACATTTTTGATCTCTTGACTTTTTTTCATATCGTATAAGGATAAATTGTTGTAATTTTTGAGTACTACGAAAATCCATACATAGAATTTGTAAATTAAAAAAAAGTGGTTTCAAAAATTTTCAAAATGCTTCAACTTTTTGAATTTTTATCCAAA
>JAUEJJ010000017.1:4644511-4655638 GCA_032164275.1 Synergus coniferae | reverse complement strand
TCACTTGAAATCGCTGCAATTTTCCTGAAATTTTCTGAAATAAGTAAAATTCTCTGAAGTCATTGCAAAATCCTGAAAATTCTTCATAATTCATCGAAATCCTTGGAAATCTTTTAAGATCTTTGAAAATCTGTTAAAAATCTGTTAAATAAACTATAAAAGTTATATAATATTATATAAAGAAAACGTAGTTATTTATACCAAAGGTTTAACATTATTGAAGAGTGGAGAAAAGACTAATTAGTAGTTAAATTTAAGACTACTAATTCAATTAGTCTTTTTACTAATTCAGATTGAGAGACTAGAGAGGAGAATAACGTTATAAGTATATTCTAGAAATCACGATACTTTCCAAAATTCGCGACATTTGTTCAGGGAAAATACCAAAATCTCGAAATAGAGTTTCATATGTAATCTGCAAAATTGAATTGCACTCAGCAAGTTGCATCAGCTGGCCAGTACGAGATAGGAAGTGCAAGACCTACTCAGCTTAGCTCGTTGATTTTCAGTTTAGCTGACTCCGTGCTCTCATAAATTCCTAACATGGATATGTGATGTGATAAAAGGAGCTCATGGTGCGACACAAATCTAGTTTGGAATTTTTCATTTCCTCGGTACTAAGGGAATCATCTTCCGGCAGAGATCATGTACTTCCGATTCGTTTAACTCTATATACTACTCAAGCGATATGTGTTATGGCGCCCAGACGATGACCTGGTGCGACGACAATTGTAGAATCGTGTATCGAACTCCTCGAGACGTTCGAATCATTAAGGAAAATTGCCTCTGGAGGAGTGAATCGAAGTTCCTTGACTGTAATTGAGAACAAAGATAACTCGATTAATCCATCAAGAGTTGAAAAATGCTAGCACTATAGCTTCTGTAAAGTACAATTTTCTTTAGGTTTAAATTTTGTCTAAATCAGTCGACAAGCTTTTCGCAATGATGAAGGGTACTAAATCTGTTTTTCAAATGTCCATGTCTGCAGAAGTTACATAGTGTTCTATGGCAGAACTTCCCATATATGAGACGATCTATCACAGAATTGTTTCATGTTGATGAGTTAAACTTTGCTGTTCAAAGCATGCTTTACTCTCATGTTCAATAAGCTCTCTCCCTCTGTATTCTCTGGAGCAACAAGCTTGCGTTGAAGTTATTTCAAGTAGTTTGTGTTCAATTATCATACTCGGTAGTATATTAACCGAAAATTGCTTTCAAGAGGCAGCTGCGTGCTGATCGAGAAGACATGCACCACTCATTGTCAACACTATTCCAATCTGGGTACGTCTACTAGAACAAGCTGCACCTCAAAATTAATAGCTGTACTTAAGTGCATAAATGAAAATTAAATCATTGCCAAGTATTCTTGTCTTGGATAAATAAGTGGATAAAACTTATAAAACTTCTCCAAGTCGTTTTTATTAACCACACTCTGAAAAAGTGATTTTACCCAAGGAATCGATTTACAGACAATGAGCACAATGCTAGGAACAATCAAAGAACCAAAAAGCACTTTCGCGACGGAAAAATTTCCCCTTTAAAAAAAGTGCAAGTGTCGTCAATGTGAAGAACGAGTGCGCAATTTCTTTGACGGGAAAGAGAACTAATCTAATTGGGGGCGTTGCCTTGACGCCCCTTTAGCTAGCGATGCGGCGATTCTGAATTCATGAGCTTTAGAAGTCCTTAGTTTTTATCGTGGTCCCTAAATTAAAGGCAGTAAAACCAGCTAGCTCGAATAATTTTTTATATTGTCAGTTACCAGAAGTTCATAAATGATTTTACTTTATTCTGCGTATTTGTAAATGAGATATTTTCAATAAAATCTACAGAGACTTACAGTGCAATTTTAATTTAAGTATTTTGCAATGCTTTCTTTACTGAAATTGAACGAGATCGAACTTTTCTAGCTTTATCATTTTCTTTTCCTAACAGTATTGGTTTCATCGAGTTTCTGAACTCCACCACTCTCGTAAGAAACGTATTAATCTACCTCGATGAAAGCTTATACTTTCTCATATACCGACACTATCGACGTTCCAAACACTTTAGACGAAAAATGGATAAATAGAGAAACGTTATTGTAGAGCAATATGAACTTTTTTTTATTTGAATTCACTATGTTGATAGCAACTTCAACGCAAATTGTTTTTCTGTGATTTTATGAAAGTACTAAATATGGATATGAGGTTATCAGTATTTGTTATAATACTTTTGTATTGCCCTTTGAAGATTTATTCAATTGTGGTAATTTCATGACAAAGCGAGACGAAAATAACAGCACCTGCAAATAACCTGATAACGCAGATTTTAATTACTGCAATGTCATAAAACCATCTACTTTATGTAATGTGATTTAGAGCGTTTAACGTTCATGAAAATAGCCAAGAATTTTCACCTTCAACCTCATAACATTCTAAGGCACGCTCTTTTCTTTACTTACTATTCTTGTCCACAAATTCCCAAATAATATTCATGGTTGTTATTTGAATGTTGAATCTGAATAAATTATTTTCCATTTTCCAGACATATTCTGTGCTATTATTGACAGTTTCTCTCTATATATTAAAATTTAATTTTTTGTCTGCTCTCGAGTAAAGTAGCGATGCTACTTTATCGAAAACTGCTTTGCATAATTCGAGTATATTAAAAGTACCACTACAGAAAATAATAGCTCAGCTTCTTTCGAGAGGATTTTAGATGCTAGTTGTGTCGCCAAGAAATTTGCTACATTCTTAAAAAGCCCATGAATATTATTAATAAGTATTAATAATTAATTAATAATATTGAAATTTATCACTGGAATTATTAATTCGGTGTCAAAAAATAATTTATCATCCCTATAACTAACATGTACTTCATTCTGTTTGTTTCAGGTAAGAAAGCTGTTTCACAACTTCATGACATCGTCAAGTAAGTTATTTTACAAATTGAGAATTAGTTTAAATTAAATTAAACTATAGACAGATGATAATTAAAACCGCGTAATTTTAATTAGGGTTTCGCAGATTGAACTTTTCGTAAACTAAATTATTTTTTTTACAACTTTATTCCCAAGAATAAAGTTAACGCATCGAACTTGGATTGAAAGCTTCATTAGAGTTTGTAGATTTTAATTGGTGGAAGTATTAATTGGGGAGCTTTAAAGTGAGAAAAGCAAAAGCAGTTTATTAAATTTCATCAGAGGTTTTTACAAAACCTGAATAGAAGCAAAAAGTTTCTGTTTGTTTTATAGAAATTTCGTTAATTTTCTTTTTGTTCACTGTCTACTCGACAGATAGACTACGAATTTGTCGAGAAGAGTGAAAGATGAAAATTAATAAAGAAATTTTGTTAGCGTCTCTAGTATCATTAAAGAGAGCAGAGCACGGCCCCCTTAACTCGGTAACCCATATTTCACTGGAGCACTTACTCTGGCCATTCTTTCTTCACAAAGCCACTCGTTCCGCACAAAAATACTCAGAGAGGGCAGCCAGCTCCAGGCCTTACGAAGAATCGCGGCTAGGAATACTGGAGCTACTTTTAAATATATCGCGAAACTTCTTACCTAGTCAGAAGAAAGGAAACCGGCAGGCAAGAAATTCAGACACCCCGTCCGGGTTTTCGTTAATTTCGCTTCTATTCGAATTACAACCTATTTGTAAGGAACACCAGTTCCCGAACCATTGTTTGCCATCGTTCAACTAATTACCTCAAAACTTTTTAAACAGTATTTCAGTTAATCTCTATGAACGGCTGGAACAGATTTAGGTAACTGGATGCTTAACGTTAGTGAAAAATCCGACATTCGTGCTAAATTATTCCAAGAATTAGAGTTCTATCTTAATTACACTTTACATTCAGGAATATAATCAAAGTAAAATGCAGTTTCCAATGAAACCTCTAGTTATCATAATGTTCAAATCATGATGACTGAATTATTGTAGAGTATGTTAGATTTATTGAGAGAGGATGTCAAATAGAATTTGAAGCGTTTGCACGCATGATGTATTGCTCTAGGCAAATATCAGTTGATTAGGTAGACAAATATTGGTCAGTGGCAAACTTTTGCTTCGGATTAGTTGAGACTAAAAGTAGATTTCTTTTCAAAAAGATTTAAAAGTGCTTAAATCTTGTTGAACTGAATTGCACACTGCACGATACTCGCTCGTTTAAACTTGTCACTCTTTGGAAATTAACTGAATCCGTCGAGAATGGCTAGTGTGGTTTACGTGGTTGAACCACCTTCGTAGAAGTTCGAGTTTGGGAAGAGCGTGTAACATAGAAGCTGTAAGGAATATACGTTGGTACATAAACGAGCTGACGACTAAAGACATAAAGAATCAAAAACTGCCCCACTCTATGCACGTTATTCCTTTCTCATTTAACGCTTCCTGCTTGATGTGGTTAGCATTTAACTGTTAACAAATATTTGCTCATATTTGCCTCACTAATCATGTGTGCTATTTCTACCTTTGGTTTACCAACATAATGGTATCGCATTGTCTAATTCAGTCTCGAGAAATACCTCTAATGCTTTATTAATCCTGAATGATATCCTATTATAAAAAAGAGATTATATAATTGTTAAAACAAATTGCAATAAGAATGCATTGTGAGAGTGCTGTGTGCGGCGTGTTTTTTAACTTTGTCCTCTTTTGTGGATATTTTCTTCTACTCTAATCCCATTTTCCCTTCTCGCAAAGTACTTTTATTATTTCGCTATGTATACCAACAAAGCTCCATTGTGGCAAATAATTTATCTGGTAACACCACTGCTGCTCTGATTTCTTCCCTGGAACTTGTTGTAATCTTATTTGACAGTTCTACCCGGATGAGCAACTTCGACGCGAGTTCACGAGTAATACTGGCGTTTGAAGTCATTTATATCCAGTACTCAGCTCGAATATTGCATTTTCGAATCGATTCCATCCAGGCTTCCATCTTCAGTCAGTTATTCAAACAGATAGCATAAAGCTTTTTGATTTGTTGCACCGTAATAAGATATATTAAGTACAATTTCAATTAACATTCAGTGGCATGGAATAATTAGAAAGATTTTAGGAAAAGACAAGTAATAACAGAAAACAAGTTATTTTATTCTACTCAATTCTTCTATTTTTCTTCGTTCATTCCTGAAGCTTATTAATGTTTCATCGCAGTTTGTAGTCTGAAAAATTACCTATTAGAAGGTGTTTACTTTATCTTTACTTTATTTGTTCACTTTATCGCTTTATATACCTATACTTATTAAATAACTTCCGATTCCGACTAAAGATTTATGTGAAAACTTGGAGTTCCGTGTTGGACTTTTCAATACGGAAGATATCGGTTTTATTATTTTCTGTGCAATCGTATATCATACAGCGTCGTGAAGTTGCGGCGTAAAATTTAATGGAAAACACATCTCGACAGTGTTGCTAAAAGCCATACGTTGACTTGTATGAAAAGTAAAGTACGCAGTTATTTATAATTAAATGGAAGCAGCTTTTTATCAAAGAAATTAATTTCTTGAGATAAAAAATAGTTCTATTTTTAAAAATAGGAACAGCAGGTTTTGTAGAATGTACTTTATATTGAGATGGAAAGAAGGGGAATTCAAAATACTATGTGTGTGTTACGTCTCGAATCTCAATATATCTTGACGTCGTATGTAATATTTTCTATCGTCTTACAAAGTCGTAAGTGGAAAATGGCAATTCCTCTTTCAAAGCACCCTAGATGTTTTATTCTAGAACACAGGAATAGCTGCACTTTTGAGAAAATCTTTATGCATCCGCTATAGTGAAAATTTATCATTGTGATCCTAACTATTTTATTTATTTTATTTATTTAAAAATTTTGAGTGGAATTATGTACTTTTTTGAGATGTACAATACAATAGATGGATCAATACATTTCTGTGCGTATCTCTTATCAGAATTCATAGCGTCTTAAGTTACAAATAAAGGCACTCATAACCAGACAAGATACCAAGAAATCTTAGATACATCTTAAGAATGGCCGAACGATACCGGTGGAATATTTTTTGCTTCTCTTAGAACCTCTTGAACGTCTCTCGGGCATAATAATTCCTATAGCTAGATACCTCTAGCAAGGATAGCTTCTGGAGTAACGAAGGACTAAAAATAGAATAATTCTCTTCATTGTTGAGTAACCGTAAAAAAACGAGAGAAAGTTTGTATTACAACTGATATGTTCGTGATATATTGGGATAAAAAACTACTTCGTGAGCAGTAAAAATCATATTATCCGTACACCACATGCTCCATGGATTTATTTTATTTTTATTCCATCAATGCCTCGAAAACCTTCCAGTACAATGGCAGCTCTTATATTTTAACATATATGTACTTTATAATTGAAATCAGAGTTGCTAATTGATTTTAAGGACTTTGAAATCTCTCTACATCACTTGAATTCTTTGAAATCTGTTGAAAAATCTTTTCAATTTTAAGGATTAATTGGTCCTGACTTTCCAAAAAATGTGATATAATAAACATGGACTTCCGTTACGGAAATTGTGGGAAATTCTCTCAGTCAGGTGTATCAACTTGGAACAAGTGTATCTTCATCGACCACTTACTATTCAAATCTTGGAGACCCAGATACCCAGTGCGGATGATCACATGATGTTGTGAGGGCTGGAAGGATGGGAAAAGCAAATATAGAGTGAATCGGAGATGAAGAGAAGTGAAGAGTTTAGTTCAATGTTCACGGGTTCGCCGAGTGGCACGAGGGCAACGTGCCGTGGTCTGCGCGTTTTGTGGTACATATCCTGGTGATGAGTGGGGAGAAAAGCAAGACAGTGCGGTGGTCTTGTCCGTTTGCGGAATAGTTGTGCGTCGGCGTTGCACAGCGGTGAAAGACTGAGAGTAGTGCGTGTGTTGGTGCAGTGCACAGAAGCATTGCAGAGGACAGAGACGGAGGAAAAAGCTTCTCCAAAGGGAGGAGGAAGAGAGAGAGAGAGAGGAACGAGAGAAATGCTGCGAATTGGTCCTGAAGTGGAGCGAGAGGCTGGGGTACAGAAGCGAACTGATGCTTCGGAGGACCCAGGGGTGGAAGTTATATGCGGCGCAGGCGTCCGATTCGCGGCTCGAATCCCGCCACCAAAGAGGTACATGCCATTCCGCCCCCGGCACGGCAACCACGCGAAACCGGCTAACCTTCAATCCCTCGACATGGAGTCCCTTCCGAGTGGCCACTGACTGTCAAATCAAGATTCATCTCTTGACCGGAATCTTCTCAGAATAAAGACATGGTTCACACTTTTTTCACCATCGACTCACTCGCTGATCGGAAAAGGTCGAGAAATCAAAAAGGGATACTGTCTCCCTTTCCAATGTCGTAAAAGATCATTGTTCGGATACCAGTTCTGGTGACTGGTCATCAAAACCTAGAATGATTATCGCGTTCGTCAATTTATAGAGTGTTAAAAATTTAACGAGCGTTGTCCCGCATCTTCGGGGGCTCGTCGAAGTGTTAATCAGTGCGCGTAAAACGGGATTTGTATAACGAGTCAAGTTATTGTTGTTGGGTCTTGTTTTATCTTTGATCAACGAATTCCTTAAACGATTCTTGTTATCACTTAAATGTTGTAGCTAATATTCCTTATAGAAGAGTTTATCAATTCATAGATGAAAGGATTAATAGATTAAAGGAATATTTGAAAACTAAGAAAATTATTTATCCAGCATAAAGTTAGTTGAGTATATCGTACCTGTGCAGAGAAATAAGAAGTGCGTTGTGGTTCATCTTTTAAAGTTTACATCGATGTGACATCGAAACAATACTATAGGGAATTCTTAACTAATTAGAGAAACGGGATGAATTTAAGTAAAAGTTGAAACTAAAACGTCCTCAATATTAGTATAACTTTATTATCCGAGAACTACAAAAATAGGAACAAGGATAAGTGGTGTTCTGGAACGTGTGCGTTGAAATAGCCAGTCTTCTCTCCACGTTATCTCGAGATTTCAAAAGGCCTACAGTTTCAACAGCTCGCCTGCCAGTAACGAGCAAACGGTCGGGCAGTCGACATGTGGTGCTCCCCTTCGCGAAGAGGGTACGGAAACAAATAACTAAAAAGCTAAGTGTGAATTGCAAAGCTTAAACGTCTCACTGCACTACGACGAACAAATAATTTTGTCTCGGAAATCACAACTCGAGACAGCGTCTCTTTGATTTCAAAGAAATCTGCCAGGTCCTTACGACTTGTCGAGCGACAACATTGGATTGCTAAACCGCTAAGAAGACTGGAAACGTGCCAACGACTTCAGGAAACCGAACTAGCTTAACTCGCTAAAAGCATCCTATTTATCGATTTCACGGATCAACAATGTCTCGTAAAACGTGCTCGAATTTTGCCTTGTGCATGTAAAAGAAAGGTAACAAATTATCAACTGCTTCCCCCAAGCGATCATTTAATTTCACCAAGAATAAAGTGTGTGAAAAAGTGGTTAGATATGATCAACGAATTGGAAACCTGATCGGGTTAATTGAAAGTGCAAATGGGCGAACCGAAGCCCGCAGCACCTCCGCAGACCAACGGCGGAGTGAAGCAAAAACCGACTAGTCTGAACCTCTCTTCAAGTACAGCATTCTACCTCAATCTCAATGGACGTGCTAATTTGAATGATCATCATCTACAGCAAATCTCAGCTGGCGTCGGTGGACGCCGACTTCAGCCTACCCCAACAAAACTTTCCATCAACGAGAACACCTTCAATCAACTGTCAGCACTTTCAAAGCTACACTCAATACCAACAGCACCGGTATCGACTCCTCACCCATCCTGGAACGATCACTCCGAACTCGAAGATCTTGACTCCAGACCTCCGCCACCTCCAGCTCCCTCGCATCCCTCGATACCACTTCGAAGCAACCTCCTCAACGAGCATCATCAGCAACAACAGCAGCACAACAATCTCCAATCACCTTCAATCAACCAGCTGCCATCCCGCAGCCCAAGTCACAATGGATTCTCACTCTACACTCCGCCAGCACCAATACCATCATCCACAAATAAAGTTCGCTCTACTCCCAACGGGCTATCCCAACCAACACCAAGGCGTCCTCATAGTATTGCCGCTCCACCATACAACCTCGCAAATCTCCATGCCATTAGTCAATTCGCCGGAAGAGCTGCATCTTCCACAACAGGGGTCAAGATCCCAACATCAGGGGTTGGGATTGAAGATACACGAACTCCCCCGCAACCTTGGTGTCCCTCAACAACACCCACATCAGCTGCATCCATTATTGGGATACAGCGCCGCTCCCACTCATCCTCAAACACCCCCATTTCATTATCAAATGGACAACAGGAACCGATTCCTCCAGACGGGTTGGGGACCACAACTCGCAGCGCAGTACCACCTCAATCTCTATGGAACGGTCAACTCCAACATCTTCCCAGGAGACCCCACAGCATTGCCTCGACACCGGTTGCTACTTCCAATCAACTTACTTCCGCAGGTTTATCAACAACAATCTCTACAGCTCGTACACCAGGTGAACCCATACAGTGGGGTGCCTCCGGGATGGTGCTGCATCAACCCGTTCCTCGCCGCGCCTACGCCTCAACCCTTCCTCACCCCCAACCCCCAACGCCAACGTCCCAAAGTCCAGGGCTGACCTCTCTGACTAATCCTGGAAATTGTAACACCTGGACCCCTGGATCTTCTTTACGTCCAAGGCCTCACAGTATTGCGTCCACCCCCCAGGGTGCACCCATGCCACCAGCATCACCATCGGATTCCGGATATCGATCTCTTCCCTCGGCATCCAGCGATTATCAGCTCCTTAAATCGCCCTCGCAAAATTTACAAGCGGCACAACAACAAAGTCAAAGTGCAGTGCGAAGACTCTCGTTACCGTCGGCCCAAACACTACTGCGAACTAATGGCCCTCGTCCTAGTCCCACATTTCATGGACAACCGTTTAGACCTTTTACTTGTGGTGTTTCACCCAATGGGAATCCGATATTTCTTGGGTGCACTCATCTGCATGGATCCAACAGCACTGGCAATATTGGCAGTGGAAAGCCGACGACTCCGATAACTAGTCCGGCTAATCCCCTTACCACTTCTCAAGCGATACAACAATTACTTGCCCAACCTAGAAATGGGTTCAAGATTGTCGACGACAAGGTCTCGCTTTTTATCGAGATCCTTGATACGCAAGAGAGGTTCGCCAAGGTCAGTGCACCATTTTTCAAGTTACTCTTGTATAGGGCAAGATCACCAATTGTTGGAATTGGAACCTTCACCTATTGTTGGTACTACCTTCTAATTTGCTTGAACTATCAGGAAGATGCAAATTTTGATCATATTTTGCTTACATATGATAGTTTCTCGGATAGACTACGTTAAATATGTGCATTTTCCTATTGTTTTAAATAAATTAGAGAAGAGTGTCGATAATTGGTGCTCTTACCCTAGGTTAAGAAATACTAAGAGGAAAAAGAAAATATTAAATATTCCTATGAGATAGAATTGTAGTCTTTGGACTTTTTGAGAGAATTTTCAGACTAATTTTATGGTCTACAGACCAGTTGATGTGCTGAATTTATCCAAAAACATTTGGACAAGTAATTTTGGGAAATAATCCCTGAAGACTATTTTCAGCAAAAAAAAATACGGCGGAGTACCTTTTCAAAGTCAGGAAAATATTTTTGTCATTCTGTAGTATTTGATATTATTTTATGACGCCTGAGAACAATTAAATATCTGCTCTAAATACGACTTTCTGATGAAAAACTAAAAACTCACACATTTCAGAGTTATACTCTGGCGAACTCTCTCTCTCTCTCTCTCTCTCTGTTAACACGGTTCTTAATTGAAATCGCGCGCATTTGGGACTTGATCTATGCATTTCTATCCTAGTTTTCTGAACATTCAGAATATAAGTGAAATCCCTCCGCTGATATAAAAACAAAAAAGTTTACTTGCACACTGTCACTATGAATATACGATGAACGACAAGTAAAATTTTCCTACAAATAGAACAGAAGTTGGAAACATTTGGATTGGATTTTTTTTTAACTTTTCACTGTTGGCAATGCTTCAATTTTGGGTTGAAATTTTTAAAAGTTTTAGTGGGTAGTACCCAAATCAATAGTCAATGTTTAATTAAAAATTTTTTATTATT
>JAUEJJ010000017.1:4624455-4634836 GCA_032164275.1 Synergus coniferae | reverse complement strand
CAACCTCAATTAAACGGAGGTACGCGCTTTTCCGAAGTTTATCCTGTTTGCAATACTAGTTTTAATTAATACGAATTCCAATCTGAGTTTTCTACATTATTGATACAGGAGCAGCTTTTTGTAATACAGGGATAAAAATCATCTCAGTTTCAAACGTTTTTTCATATTTATACTCTGTAAAAAATATTGTTTTTTCTAATTTAAATATCCGCGAGAAAATTTACATTCGAGATATAACGAAACTGAGGATCGTGCTCGTTTGCATCCAGCTGTATCTATTTCTTCCCTTACCAGTGAAATGAATGGAAAAAATGCGACATAGCGTGTATAAATAAAGTGTAAAAATAATCCGGACCAACTAAAAGTTCACAAGGGTTCTCAGAGTTGAACCGAGTGGAAACTGGGTCAAACAAGAAATCGTTAGTATAACCTCTCGGATTTTAAGAATACAACTGCAACTGGAATTAAAGTTGACGATTTGCTTCTGAATTTAGGTACCGATCGAGGCCTCTAGTGAAACTTGAAAATTTATCGAGTGCAATAACTTCGCTACCATCATTTCAAACGAAGTGAATTAAGGTCTAAGAAAACAATTTACAATAATAGAACCATTATCTAATAACACAATCTTTTATTGCTTAATACTCATAGTTTTAAATTTAAATTCCACCCAAACTTTCGCAAGATTTTAAAAAAGATTTTTTTGAAGAGTTGTAAATTGAATAACTACACGAGCTTAACGGTATATCTAAAAACTTCCTTTGTTCTGGAGTAAATTGAAATATTTTATCTTTGGCTTCCATATCGTGAAAATTTAAATCAATCTAGAACGAAAATCCGATTTGTTCTCTCGCTTGATATTCCTATTATATAATCTAACTTACTTCTTCGTATCTGCATCTTCTTCAGAAGCTAACGATTTTAGTTTAATATTCCTTCTCGAGAGATTCTATTCAACAATTCAGTTTAAATTGGAGATACGCGGAAAAAAATTCGCTTCAATCTAATTCGAAATACTTATTGAATTTCAGTTTTGCACTTGAAAAAAAAAATATATTGGTAAATCTGTTAAATAAATCTCATATCTCCGTTGAAATAAAAAAAATTTGCTAATTGATGGGTAAATATATTTTTTTTTAATCGACAGCAATCTAGTAAAATGTAAATGTAGTGTCAGCTCAGTGATATGTGATGTATGAATACACAAAATAACCAGAATTGCCGTCACGCTGGAATTTACAGAAATATTCAGATTGAAATTCAGTCCTCTCATATTTTCTACTCGGAAACTTGATTAAAGTCAACCAGCCGGCCTTTTAAATGAGCAAACAGTACAGCTCTGTCTGTCACCACAACGTAAAGGCGCGGCGCGCGAAGTCTGCTACAAATGCAATTTTATGCCTCGGTTTCTCCATTTTCCGACGTGAATGTATAGTCAAAGCACGTTTTATCCTACATATTCTGCTTACGAATATTTCCTTGGCGATTGATCTTATGTCACCGTGCTAGATAAGAATTTTAGCATCCGGATATCGTAGGTACTCTTGTCAATAATTGGCACTAATTAGACTAATTACACTTTCCTCTTTCATAACAGATAAGCAGGGTAAAAAGTTTTTAATGTCGTATGTCATATAAAACTGAAAAGCCCTCTAAACCTAATTTTGCAAAACCGTTGGGATTTTCAGTTCCGCCAGGGTGGAAAGTTTCCCTCGTATTCTGAATATGAAAAATTCCAGAGGTACCGTTCGTCATTAATTACCTTCGCGGGTATATTGAAACAGAAATTTATGAGCTCTGAATTAGTAGGATCGAAGCTATATCCCCGGACACATTTACTTTATGGAAGTGAAAAATACGTACGTGTCAATTGGTTCGTTTTTCCTGTCGCAAGATATATGAGAGAGTCGGAAAATAAAATAATAAAGAAGCAGGACGAAAAGGACATCCCGAACTAACCAATCGGAATGACAGGTATGAGGTGAGGGCAAAGCGATTCAAAGAGTGTGTATCGACCATCACAAAACGAATGTATATATATATATAGCCAGGAGGGTATTTCGCTATGGCATTTGATCTCTAACTGTAATTCATAATGTATATAGTACATGCGGTTAGCTTTTGTAGCTTTTGAGGAAATGAATCCTGAGGTAAATGATCTGTATCATTTCATCCTCATTTCATAAATACAGGTCGCTTAGGATCGAAAAAAATACATGTTACGGTCAAAGTTAAGAAATCGATTTCTCTAAATATCTAATTTGGAAAAAAAAATATCTATGGTCTAAATTTAAATACGTGCTTAAGAGCCTGTTCATTGAGGGATAATTTACGTGCGATGATTCTTACTATTATAGTAGCAAATAGGTTTTTAAAGTTCAAGTATGTCTAGACCTTGAAACAACTTGAATAATTTATCAAAAGTAATTCAGATCCAAGGAGCTAAAGGGGACTGAGAAATGCATTGTTGTGAAGTGGCCCAGTGAGCAAGATGCTGAAGCGGGGAAGATCTGAGAGTTTTCCCGATTCTAGAGGATGAGCAGGGACTTTGAAGGGTGCAGTATCACTCTCTAAGTTTCAAGTATCATTGACCCCGCGCCCTAAGAAACTTGATATGACACGTCATCCATGTCTATTTTTAATAAACTCAATTTAATAATTCATTTGTTCAAATATTACATGAACTATATATGTTTTGCATTTCATTGAAATCTTTTTTAATTCATTTTAGACACTGCAAAATTATACACTCACTGTTCAAAAAAACTGATAGAAATTTAATATACATGTAGGATTCATTATTTTCGATTGCATATACACTAGACTCCCGAATTACCTCTTCTTAGAATTGGTGCTAATATATATAGTAGGTAAGAGGTACCGCGAGGCAGGGAGACGGATGTCTCGAACTCAGTCCGTCTCCCTGCCCCGTCTTACCTACTATATATATTAGTGACCTGTTTACTCGAAACACCTCCCGACCAACCAAAACTGGAGGTAATTCGGGAGTCTAGTGTAATTGAATACGGAAACCAAATCAATATATCTAAAGATAATTAAGATAACTGGGAAATTTTACTTTTATTTTTAATATGCTCTTGATTTGTAGAATAAAAGCAGCTGAACAATTCATAATTGCTGAGGAGATTCGTTAACCCTTAAATGAAAGACGGCGACTTACTAAGCGACAGTACGTGCTAAAGAGGAAGTTGGTTTAGCCGAGTTTACAAAGAGTTAACGTTAAATCATACTGCTGCTCTCCAAGCATTTGTACGGAAGAAAGTTGCAGAATTTCTTTTAAGTTCGAGTCGTGAACCACGAGAGTGAAATGAAATATGTACTGCAGTATCATAGTCATATTCCACTTGTAAACTAAAATCTCCGTGACTCCGTGGCATAGAAAATACGCTCGTTTATAATGACACACTGCAACATCTATACAGTGTACACTGCTGCACACGTATTCTCGAGTTCACACACATGATCGCCTACAAGTTAAATTGCAGAAGGCGTAGAAAAAATTCTCTATCATAGTGGGTCGTCCGTGAAAAGGCGTTGTTTTAAAGTGGCTCAGCTTCCAAATCTACATACCTGCTATATTTTTCCCATGATATCGCAGTTTACTCTATACCGACACCAGAAATTGTATTTTAAACTTTTGAAAAACTCTTTTGTACGTTTCTCGGTTTTTAACTGTTTATACAAGCTGATGAAATTATTTCACTGGCACAAAAAACCACTTAAAAAGTTAAATCAAGAATTGAATGAAAGAGTTGCTTGAAATTTCGAAGGTCGCGGTTAATCACAACAATATATCTAAAGAACATGAAAATTGAAAAATGAAGATCAAAGAGAACAATCCGCTTGAAATAATTCAAAGCTATCATCTCCATCATTCAGATGACAGAAGTCAATTCTGAGTCACATGATAGATGGATATCGGAATTTATTCTCTTCGATGTTCCGATGTACCGTTCGACACGATGATTATGATGCAACACGCAGTTGTCAATCCAATGTTTGCAGGGCAAAATTGAGAACTCTATATGCGGAAAAAGAAAATGAGGAAGTTGTAGAAGCAAGACCATTGACTACATTTTTATAGGATTGCTTTGGAAAAAGTGGAGTGTTTACTGGCAGTATTGAGTAGTAACTCATTAAAAGTAACAAGTTACTTTTTTAAAAGAACTTGCTCAAGACTTAGTGTAATCGAGAGCTGGGGTGATAAATGACTGGGGAAGCAAAGAGAATGAAATTTTATACTCTTTCTTAGCCGGAAACGTGATCCTTGAACCGTTACATCTTTTTCGTATTTATCTGTGATTTCGACATATCTGTATTTAATCCAATTTAAATCCATTTCACTCTCAATTTATCTATTTAATTTTGCGAATTAATGGGTCTACGGAAAATTACCTTGTTTAAATCCGACTCTTCGTTCTTCGATGCACTCTGAACGAGATCTCATTTCTCACAGGAAAGAAACCTTTTCGAACAATTACGTCGACTTGACAGATAGGAACATCTCTTCGTTGAATTATTCACGAATTTCTTCCAGTTCCTTTTCCGGAAGAATATTTATGTCGTTTAACAATCACTACCCTGGATAAAAGTTAGTTCATTTGAAAATATTGAAATTCCATTATTTTTATGCTTCCCTTTTTTAAACTTGATCTATCGTTCATTGCCAGGGAATAAAATTTCAAGGGAAATTATTCCTCACAGCGTTGGATTAAAAACTGCCACCAAGCGATACATATATATATATATATTTTTTTTTTCGACCAGTTCGATCTCTTTTCAGCTTGGTAACTTTCTGGCGAATTGAAATTAATTCGCCGGCGTTTTAAAGTACAATCGTGTTCGGTGGTAGCGTGCGCGCGTAGACATGATTTACAGCAGCGATACTTTACTGCCCATGAAATTGTTCGCTTAGCCGGATACGCACATATCCACATATTCAGTAAAATTTGGATTGGAAAAGCTCGCCACAGCATTGAAGAGTTATTAACTGTTGAGTCTCAATTTTTTCTGAGCGAACATTTTTTTGCTGCTTGTTTAAATATAAAGTAGGTAAACACTGAAAATATTGAAACTATTAGCATCGAAAGCTACTTATCGTGACATTTTTTTTTATTGACTTCTATTTTATAATATAACTTATACTGTCTTACGCTGTACTAAGTTATAACAACCCTATTAATATTCTTCGCTTCTTAAGTACACTTTCCGATCTCGTTATCATACTTTTATAGCCTCTTAATTTTAATGTTACCCAAAGTACATGAAACTGCGACCCGTGGTCCAAAGTAGAAATGAGACTCGAGATTTATGAATTTTTAAGTTATCTCCGTATTATTTACCGTCAAAGTATAAGTTTGAGGCAGTAATTTGATGTGATGGGCATAAATTATTGACACTCTAATTCTCTTAAATTCTAGAGATTCTGTCATCTTTTCAGTTTAATGTGTTCCTAAATATTATGAATTCTTTAAACAATTTGGTAATATACGCAGATTTAGGGGCAAAATCTCGAAACTAAGTTCAAAGAGTTGAGTTTTGGGTCAAGTTTAAACTTTCAGTAGGTTTCTCGAACCTGTTCGGAGTTTTGAAACCGTTTCAGCTCTCGAAATAAATCGTGTTCTCGAGAGTTGGAAAAAGCTCAATTTCGAATTGACTCGAAATTCTGATTTACTTGCACATCCCTAGAAGAATTTAATGTCTCAAATGAAAACGTCTTTTCTGGATTAAGACTTCAGATTCACTAATGTAGGATGTCTAAAGAAATCACCTTTTGCATTTTCTTTATGTATTTTGCATATTACAGTCTTTGAAGTCCTGTGTTGAGTCTGATTTCTTCATTAGCTGCACTCCCATCCTCATACACATGTTATCAAAGTTGTCCTTCTTCAACAGATTTTCACTCTTCAGTGCTCTGGTTCTCGACTAACTTCGTTTCGAGCAATCAGATTTATCGATGTGCAAACTTTCATTGTGCTTCTTTGACAGGTATCTACTTATTAAACGAAAGTTTGATGATGCCTCACAAAACTGGGTCTGAGACATTTTATTCTTTTATCTTTTAGTACAGCTTTCAAAAATTGAAAGCTTGTTTTGTACTCATAATTATAAATACCTAACACGAGTTGTTTTTTCGCAAACAGATATATTATTCGTATAGAAAACATCAAATCATCATACCATAAGTTCAAACTTGCAAAACAACACAGTTTCCTTATAGATATACACATGAATAAAAAGAGAAACGTGTACTCGTCTGTCAATAAATTTATAAGAGTGGAAGGAAAAAGGCAACTCAAGCTTCTTAGTGCCTGTATAATGCTGAAGTCGCTTCACATGTAACGTTTTCCTTTGAAACTTATCTCGAGTAGTACATTATTCCCTGAAAAAAGTTCTTAGAGGGTCGAAGGAGTTATATGTATAATGTATATAGTACCTACAATATCATACGTATACATATCAGTATAGATAATGTTACAAAATCTGCGGTTTCTTCAGGAGTAAGCTCACTCACATAATCACATTCTACTGTTCAAATACGAGAGCGTTCCAGAGATGAATTATGCAAGCACAAATGCCTCCAAAAAGTTAAGATTATATCTGGAATGTCTAATCGGATTGAAAGTAGCGCATACGCGAGAAAGGATTTGCTTCGACCTACATCAAACACTGCTGAGGATTATTCTAATTTATTCATGTAGGATTAACTTGAAAAAGTACAGAAAGTGCCCTATACATCTCTTAATAATTCCAACAAATTTTTTTGTACATACATATTCACAAATTTCCAGGTGTGGATTATATGAACTTTTTTTCTTTTCGCAATTATTTAATTTAAAGCATCACGAAGCATAAAGTGTTGTAAAGTTTGATTTGCTGGAAAGTAAACTTAACATAATGAAGGATATAGTGTATGCAGTACACATTTGCTTGTCTTTCCGCATCAATCAACATTAGCTTTTGTTTGAAAAACTCGATGAAGAATATTCTATAGTGCTGCTGTATAGATTTTACATTCCTGAAACGCTTACAACCAATAGGCCCAGTGAACTGCTCAAATACCAGGTTAGATATAGACGTTTCCAAAACCAAACGGTGTTTGTAGCAAACGTTGATTGGATTCCGAAGTCTCGTTTCACGATTCACTGGACATTTGATACGATGTAAAGAGAATACCAACGTATATACGTTTGCATCCATCCACAGATTTTGATCGCACAGTAAGTTTTAACTAAACTCATCAGATTTTCAGGAATTTCTCCTTATTTACATTTGCCTAACTTTACCTTTTTATATCTTTCAAAATGGGGCAACTAAAAATTCGTAGTTGTACCATATTTTACTTTTATGTGATTATCATATATATGTAGAATTTTTCTCCGTGTCTGCATAAGTTTCCTCGAATTTGAAATTAAATTCTAAAAGTGACTTAGTCTAGTTTCAGCAGTTAATTTTATTAATGATAACGATATGTCTCTCAAGAACTAGCATAATATCACTTGAAATCAAAACTAACGTATCTGTTAGACGCAGTACTACAGAATTAATTTACCTCGTGGATATCTCGCTGTCTATTCGTCGCAGCTCCGCGCGAGCTGCATTTAGAGCGGATCTCGAAACGACTAAACGTAACTCACGAATATCCGAGAATTTGTCCTAATTAGCGTAAACTGGCGTTAACGAAGATTCTACTTTCGCGGAATTAATTAAGGTGGTTTTCGAAGTTCGCCGACTACTGGTCGGCAGGTAGGCGTGAATGAGGTGGCCAGTAGATGGAGGGCCTTCGTCTAAAGCTCACTGTAAAAAGGAAGAAGATATACCGGAGGTTTGCATCGCTGAATATTCATGTATTGTAATCAACCCCCTCTCAGACTGCATTGCGTACCTATACGACCAGTTCCGGTTTGAGGCGAGAGCACTCTGCTTCGCACTCTTAACCGTTTTCTATCTTGCACAGATTTTTTTTCTCTACCATCTTTGCAGCTCAATTAAATTTAAAATCCATATTTAAGACAGTAACAATATTGGTAACTCTAAGAAAAATCTAATTTCAGACTTGTTTCTCTACTTTTACGAGATTTTTAAATGTTGGAAATGTGTACTCATGTAAGTAGGCACAAATAGAAATAAAGCGTTTTTCCGCATCATGCATATTATGTTTAAAATATTTTTAAAAGGTCCCGTGTAGTACGCAAATAAGGTTTGCAGGTTCAAGCCTGCCGAAGGCGATTCTCCTCCAGTACGCTTTGAGAACAGCAATTTTTATGAGGAGTTACACTGGTGAACACGTACACCCACGCTGTGTAACTCTCTTCATCAAAAGAAATCCCTGCACAAAGGACCACCGCCGTCTTCGCGTAAAAATCTCCTTTTCTTCAATCCTTAAATCTGCTACGTACTTGAAAGCATTTCTTGATTATAGTATCAACTTGTATAACCATTGTTTAAAATTTCTCCCTTTTAAACATATAAAATCGTTCTACGAATTTCAGTGCTGGAGTTTTTTTTAATTAAATACAGCTTTAACATTTCTGTAGCACAAATTGTATTTCTACTGACACTGTCAATTTTGAAGTGATTCATCTCAATGGACGTAGACAGTAGACTCAGCAGACACAAAGTCGCTTGCGTTATGTCACTTTTACAAAGCAAAAAAGGCGCAAAGTTCTTTATGTTCTTTTTGTCTTGTATTCTGATGACGTAGCTGAGACCTTTTACAAATTTAGCGACGTACAAAGTGCTTTGCGTATTTTTCTGCACTTGTAATTCTCAACATTTTTCACACAGTTTGACGCAGCTTTTTCATATGAAACCATTGACAGTTTTTGGGTCAAAAAAGCAAATTCAGGAGCTCTCTCGTTTTCCCAGAGATTTCATGCTGCAATAAATCTCGATTATATAGAAATTAAGATCTGGAAAATAAGATTAAAAGCTTTGAAATTCGAAGAAAATGGTTATTCAAAGATAATTCTTGCAATATAATTAAAATGTTTTCTTTCAATATTTCGCCTCGGTATATAAGACGCAAGATGAGGATATCTATTCAGAATTGTGGCACATTTTTAATCCGAGACTTTCATTCTCGACTCATTCTCATTTCTCCTTTTCGCTATTCTTATCCTTATCCATCGGCACGGCGCGCCTTGATAGTTCTTTGTTAAATTTTTTTTTTTTCATAAAGCTTGAGAGTTCCGTACTGTCTTTGGACTCGAACTCAGGCATTACTCTGAGCCATTATATTATTCAACGCTTCTGAGCAGTTGAATGACATTAAAAATTCAAATGGTATGAGGACAAAATAGAAGCTAAACAAAAATTTATTCTTTTAAATCCTGCGACTGCGTAAAGCATATAAAACTCATTCAGATAATCTTACCTTGCTTCAGTTAATTGGAAAATTCTTCTTTTCTTCTCGATTTTATCTTCTTTTTAAAAGTTTGATGCAATTTTTGTTTTATATCCGTGAAGGACTGCTATTTTCAATGCCTGAGAATTAAGTAATGTTTTTAATTGAATTTCTTCGTGCGTTTAAAAAATTTACGAATCGTAAAATTGAGTGCAGTAATTTCTCACTCGCGTCACTGCAAATGCATGAATAAAATAAGAAGTTTGATGAAATTATGAAACTTAGCTCCTCTTTTTCATGTAAGAATTAAAATTTTTTTGAATTGTTTGCAGAAAGTTTTTAATATTAGAAACTTCATTATGACAATAAATAAGTATGAGTGTATGGACGAGGAGATTTTAATACTAGAGAGTAATCTAAAAGAAGATAAACGTTTTTTAAGTCAGACTTCCTACTGGCTCAATTAGTCGCTTCTCATTACGGCGACCTAATACATACTTAAATGCAACTCAGCGTTATCGATCCTCACTTTGACTAAAAACTGCACTTAACCCAAGATCAGTGTCAAAAAGAGGAAAGCACCAAAGCATTAAAGAAAGAAAAAAAAAAGATAAAATGAACCACGTCGAAGCTGCAAGACCACAACTTGTACTATAATTACCTCATGCTGTTAATTTATTCATAAAAAAGAGGTGGTTTTCGTTGGCTAAAAATGGGAAAATAAGGAGAATTTATAATTTGAGCTATTTCTAATGTATTCTCTTAAACCATTGATCTATAAAAGAGCTCTCTATATAATTCGTGGAATATTTTTCCAGAGAAAAGTGACTCATAAAAATCTTAATAATTATTTTAATAATAGGCACAGAATTTAAATTAATTTCGTGCTATTTTTTCTGTTACAGGTGCGTATGGTGAGCTTAAATTTCTCAATTTCTACACTAGAGTAAGTGAATTTTATTTAATTCGTTAAATCATAATTTTCCTGAAATTTTTTTTATTTCCTTTCCATGA
>JAUEJJ010000017.1:4584390-4599600 GCA_032164275.1 Synergus coniferae | reverse complement strand
GTTTTCTATATTTATCTAATTATTTCTGTAATTATGAGAGGATGTATTTGTCTCTCTGATGTTGAACTGAATTTGGAGAGTAAAATTTGGGACAATCAGTGTACGGTATGATCGTGAAGGCCTTCGAGCACTGTAACCAGAAGCGTGCCAACCAAGAGATGCTCGAGGGCTAATAAATATTCATGTCTCCGGATGCACTTTAACATCACAACTCCGACCTGGTCCAAGTTTGGTTAATCCGTGTAGCGTTGCATACTTGCCCAGCCACAATATTGCATCCACGTTTCATATACGCCTACTTTACACCAGAAATACTAGACAAACGACTGTTGATTTCTAAAGCATCCGCCTCGTGAGCTTTATTACTTCAGGAATATAATAAACTTTTTCATATCCCACTTCGAGATATCCAGTTTATAGAAGCAATTTTTTTAATTAGTTATAATATACAGAATCATCTCGAATCATTGATCCTATCTTAAAAAAGTGATTTTATCATATATCGAATACATTGTTTTATAGATTCTTGAGAAATTTAAAAGGCTTTTGGTGAGATTCAAATAAATTTTCAAAAATACTGAAGTATTTAACGAAAGTTTCATGGGATTTAAAATAATTTAGGAGATTCAAGGGATTTTACGAAATTTAAAGGAATTTTGTGAGATTTGACATGACAGCAGTTTTTGCCTTGTTGGGAGTAGTGGAACGTTTGAATGTTTTGATTTGACTGTGGATTTGGGCTTTTTATCACTAGTTAAAATCGAATTTATCCGTTTTGTTCGCACGTTGAATTGCAAAGATAGTAGCCGACGCATTGTCGATACTGAAAATCAACAGTCTCGTAAATAGTGAGAAATTTTGGGAGGCGTCAATCACACGCGTCGATATAATCCATTAACCCAGTTAACGGTAACCAACGTGGTGGTCCTATGACAATTGAACTGATAGTCGTCGGAAAAGGGAGGAAACATATTCGATGTTCAATTATAGTGTACGCGACTCTACATATTTGCAAACATTGCAATATGTGCTCAAATGGCACATATTCAGGGCTGTAACCGCACCTTTTTAGATTTTTCAAAAAATGATTTGTCTTTTATATGTCAATCCGATAATTAAATATCCGGTCTAATTTTTATATTTATAGCTTATTCCCTATCTATTGTTAGTCTAAACATATTTTCTCCTCTTTGCATATATATAAAATTTAAATATTTTATATTACACAAATGCGCGGCGTTTATTGATTATTATTATTTTACATTATTTATTATTGCTACATTCATCATTTCAATTGAATGATTTCACTTTCAACTCGAAATGTATATATATATTTGTTACATTTGAAAGCCCAGGTACATTAAATCAAAGTTAATATCTCGCGCGCTATTCCGACGTCAGTTTTAAGTAAATAATAATTTAATCAATATTATTCCAATATCGACTACACCCAATACAATTTTATTATTATTCACTTATCGCGACTCAACCCCTCTACAATCAAATTTCCATGTTTAATCCTATTTTGCATCGAAATTTACCTCGTTATTGCATTACTTTGTTTTATAGTAGAGCGTAAAGTGCAATTTGGCAAATCGATGACAATTTTTAATATCTCAATTTGAATTGCGTCATTTCGTTTCCCTTGCTGAGCAAGAAATCAAAGTGTATTATAGATAATATTACTCGCTTGGCAGAGAGTCACAGGACATGATATATTAATACGCAGCATTATCCAGGATGGATCAATAGACGTTTCGGGCACTGATGATGCCGCATGTGGGAGCCAGAGATCATCCTTGATTGTAAAATCGAGAGCGCACATTCCCATCTGTACAACCGTAATTCGAAAATGCGATATGGCGAAGCTTATGGCTGATAGTGGGATTCCACATTCCCACCTATATACTGCTCGATAGTCCTTCAATGGTTGCGACTGGGTCGGCCTGACCCAATCCGATTCCACCGTTCGATAATTGACTCAATCAATTTCACTAAAATGAAATATTTTTTATTAGAGTTCCTAAATTCGAGGAATTCTCAATTTGCGCACACTCTGTGTAGATGCAAAAAATGAAGGACATTATGAGTGTACCTAAAATAAAGAAGGTTTTGTTTTTCAAGCTGCCGAAGGCGCAGTACTTCTTCCTCTTTCAACATTGAAAAGTCTAATGAATTCTCAACAGCAAACTCAGAAGCCTCGAGTACGAACGAAGCACAAAATATAAACACTCAACAAAGCGGCTCAGGCTTTTCTAGTTTTCTCGTATCGCCGCAAGTATGTAAGCTCTATAGGAGCTTTCAATGTATTAGGATTGTTTTCTGATGTCTTAGCCAAGTCAGACGGAGAACTTACTTTCTCGATCTGCATCACTTATACTTGCAGACTTTTCAATCGATTATTCACCGATTTCCTCCGCTCATTTTCGCGACATTCTTTTTTCCTTTTGACTAAAGTATAACAACCTAATCCTCATATCATCTGAAGAGCAAGCGTACTGAAGTTAATAAAATACAGATTTTAATTGTTAAATGGTTTCAGTGCGATATATAGGATTTCATGCGGTCATACGTTGTTTGAATATGCATTGGCTTATTAATATAGTCTGTTGAATTGTTAAGGCAAAGCTTCTAATTTCCTCTAAATATGAAACATAATCAGATTAAATCTCTACATTATTAAATTGAATCGCCAATTTTCATACATGCAGAATTAGATAGCTTCATTAAGTATATGTGAATTAATTATGCAAGTCAAATAGTGCTCATGAGAGTCTAACAGAGCTAACGGCAAGCACGTTTGCATTTCGCATACATAGATGTATGCACAGAGATTCATACACAGAAGCATATATTTACGCAAGTGCTCAGTTGCAAATCAGAGTGAGCTGCGTTACGAAGTCTTTGCACATAAACGAGAAACCGATCTTCTTTATGACTTCAGAATAGTCGTATAAATTCTGATATTCGATCGGATGTGAAACTTCCTACATGAAATTGAACATATATATCTCTCACCAAAATCGTTTTGTCCCTTCGATTTTGATACGTATATACAACATGCACGCTAAGCCATTCTCAACACCTAACTCGAGGGCTTCATTCGAGATTACTACAAAGCAGGATACCGAATATAGCTTATTGAAGATTGCAGTCGGCAAACTGGGTTAGAAGGTTTAGCAGCTTTGATGTCAGACATCAAACCTCCCTCGGAGAATCAAGAAACAGTAAAAAAAATTGCGTTGCGTAAAACTTTGATATACAGTAATTCTTATTACAGAAGTCTTATTACAGATCTCTGCGTCTAAAAATGTCGAGATTTAATCAAGTTTTGGAAACTTCCTTTATGTTTCAAGTTTGACCTTTTTGAAATTTAAATTCGTCCAATTGAATCAGTCACCTTTTACCAAATTATAGTAAATGACTTCTCACAATTTGAATTAGTAAGAAATTACTATTAAGTAAGATTGAACTAATTCAGATTGAAGAGCGGTAAAGCGAGGTTTTTATTTAGTTCTTCTTTCCTTCGTAGAATTAAAGATTAATTAAAGATCGATTCATTTTATTTAGCACTCGTCATAAGATTAAATGATGAATTGTGACATTGTGGTGTATGCGGCAACTTCACATTTAATCGAGAAAATCGTTGAGTTTTGATCTGTGAGGGAATGAAACCAAAATGCGACGACGACTGCTGCGGTTCTCTCTAATCGCCCAAAAGCCGCTTAACTCGCCCATTTCCACCCTTTCCTTCCATTCCTGGCTTGATGTACCTCACTCTCAACCACTGCAAGCTAGATCCACTCGTTTCTGCCTCCCATGACTCTCATTGGCATCCCTATGACTAGAATCCGCAAAACAGGTATCAAATGCACGATTGTGGTTTATTCAACACATATATGCAATTACAATTATATTTATGCATATTATACTTGCAGTATATTATATTTACAAAGTATATATTTACATAAAGCATATGTATACATATACTTTTGACGGCAGTATAAATTTCCTTCTCTCTTTCAAAAGTAGGGCTGAGGTCAATCAATGTTGATTATGACATTTCAAATTTTTCACTGCCCAATAGAATAATAATTTTTCCCCTTTATTCCAATCTTTGAATATTATTCTCTCGTGATAAAAGTGGAACCGAAAAGTGCAATCCGGAGTCTGATTGATTACTAGTAATAGCTTCGCTTTTGTCAGTCAAGAAGAAAGAATGGAAATCTTAATTGATCCCAGGCGTTAACTTGCATTTCCCTTTGACCAGAAATCTCACAATTCTCCAGGAACTTAGATTACAAAAAGAAAAAAAAATCAACTCACTGATATCGACTTTTATAATCCATATTGGAACTTGAAAAGGCTCTTCAGACGAATTAAAATTTGTCACAGGTTCAATTGAAAATATTCTCGACTACTTTAAACATCTTTCGTCATGAAAAACCCTCCTCTTACTTCACATCAAACTATTGACAAAAGATGTAAGACTTTGATGAGATGATATATATATATATATAAATATATAAATAATATATAATATATATAAATAATAAATTATATATATATATATATGTATGTGTTAGAAGAGTAGTGTTTGAATCTGAAATTCAAATAAGAGAATAAAATAATTTGTGAGTCCATTAGAGAAAGGCTTGTCAAATTCAGACCCTCCCTGTGTTAAATGGTGAAAGATAATTCGATCTGAAATACAGTGATGAAACCTGCTCGGTACTTCTTGTTGGTTACTTCAATATCTTTCGCCATACATTATTCATACATCTTTTCCATTCGCATTGACTCTGTCCTGCGTTTTATTTCTCGCCCCCTAGGATCGTAAGCAATTGGTGAAATTGTCTAACATAAACTCAACATAGAAATCCACAACAATAGGATACAATATATTATACTATTTGTCATTTATCTGCAGTTTATTCACCATCTTTACACTTCGTGTGAGTTACATTTTATGGATCAAATAAGAAACTATGAAATACAGATAATGAAAAATATATCCTTTCATGAAAAAGAGTTTGCGACTATATCGAAATTTCAAAAGATTCAGGAGAGTTTCAAGATTGTTAAGTAATTTAAAAATATTTTGAGGTAATTATATATCAATGAGAAATAAAAAAATGAAATTACTTCATGTTGTCTTTGTGGAAGAAGTGTATGTTCAATTACTTCAATTGTTGAAAGTGCATGAATCTTCTAAACTTGAACGATAAATACGTAAAAATAGGGACAAGTTCCACATACAAAAGAGTGATGTGGTAATTCTCTGGTGCATAGTTAAAGTGGATTTGCGTAAAGGTGTGATCAGGGGAGGTACCTGGCCCGGGGGGCGTACCACCCTGCAGGGGGTTACCCCTCGGGGGGTACGTACCCGAAACCTCGAAGATGCACGATTCATCTTCATTTGCTACGCCCTTATTGCCGAGTTGCGTCTCTTCGAAAAGGTAAAGTACTCATCCGTGTATGCACTTGATCTAATAAGCGAATTTCTACTTCAAAATCATTATTTTCACCTCCACATGAGTCTAAGCTTTTAATAGACGTTGAAAATTCTCTCATTGTTTCAAAGCTACTGTTCTTTTTATTTTCTACTTTCATTTTGCCGAAAAAGTAACCCTTTTCGTTTTTATACTTGACACAAATATTTCACTCTACACCAGTCGATCGCTGCAGATAAAAGGCATTCTTTTAAATTTAGATTTCTGTGTCATTATAAGTCTTTTTATTTCGGCAGAGAGCTTTACAGTGCATTTTCATTTATTACATGTTTTGCTCGTATTTTCATTTACATCGAACGGCGATACTGAATGGTTATTTCTCAAGCCAATTATTCTTGCAAGAGAAAACAAGAAAACTATAAGCTGAACTATAAGTCTTCGACATTGATTAAGTTACCACGATGCCATTAAAACCCCCATTAAAACTTCGTATAAATATTTGGTAAGCCGATAAAATCCTTTGAGTAACGATCGTTAGTTTATTACTTTCCACTTACAATTAATATTTTTTTTTACAAAAAGACTTGCTCGTTACCGTCTTTCATAATTATTTATATATGTATGTATATACTTATGTTAAGTTGAATGTCTGTATTTGTGTATACATACAGACATTCTGTGTATTCTTAATAGGTGTCCATACTCTCAAATTTCTTGACTAAAATATTTCGAAATTCCTTAACATCTCTTCAAACTTCTGTAAATCTCTTAATAGCTTTTGAAATGTTTTAAAATCATTCCAAATGTCTTGAAATCGTTTTAAATATTGTGAAATCGCTTGTAATTCATTAAAATCACTTTAAATTCCTTGAAAATCCTTAAATTTTCTTGAAATCCCTTAGAACTCATGGAAGAATGCATTATTAGAACGTCGATAACTGTTAAAGAAAAGAATTAATAATTCGTGAATGTAAAGTTTATTTATATATAAATATGAACATTTTACTCGTAAAATGCAATGACCCTTGTAGTGTTTCCAAGTCCATGTCTCAATTCTTTCCGCGATTTGTATGTACGTGTACATCTTGATCGAGTGTCACACTTTTGGACATTTTGTTAACCAAGTCGACCAGTACGTTATTTTTGATCACGAATATATTCGAGAAACAGCCGTCACCTCTGCCAGCTCGGACTGAAATGCTGGGAAATATCGTGCTGTAGACCATCCATTCGAAAGCCAGATGCGTCGAGCTATGACGTTGGACGAATCCTCGACTGTCAATAAAATGAAAATGAAAAAAAGAAAAGAAAAAACACATGGTCAAGATTGCAGCTGGCGTCTACTCGACGTTAATCTTTTGAAATAAAATTATAGGAAACCTGCATAGAGATGAAATTTTTCATTTATTCTCATTAAAAGATAAAGGTACACTCAAAAAATGGAAGATTTTAGTTTGTTTTTTTTAATTTTTTGTATGAGATTTTAATTGAGGTCAATTGGCTTTAAATTGATAAAAGCATTATTCTTGAAAAGTTTCAGCACCTATGTAAAAGTTTCTCTTAAATAAAGCCTTTAAATAAACTGTCTATTCTCATCCCAATGCCGTCGAATTTAGTGATCAGTTAGTGAGCGCTGCTTCTACAAACATTAGTGAAACATATAAGCTCGTTCACAGATGGGTTGTATCCTCGTCCAAGTGAACGTCGGATTTCCGAAAAAATGTTTTTCTATGCAGTAAGTTGATATCGTTTCTAGTATCTACGAAAGTGTGACTTATTTTCATCTGAACCAGTGAAAAGTGGAAATCTATAAGAATTTAAAGAAATACAGATACCAATTAGTAGAAATTTTCACTTTTTGTGATTCACTTCTCACAAATACGTATATAGAGACTCGTTTAAAAAAATACTGTTATTCGAAAAGGATTTTTCATTTGGAAGTTTAGGATTAAATTCATTTATGACTATGACCATCGTTCAATTTCTGTACGTGCAAATCGCATAAGTCATTTCTGTTCAGTGTCATCCAGCGATTCATGTCATCGTGATGGTCAAATACCTTCAACACGGCTTCCCATAAAGTTAGCCATTTCTGCGAAAGAGACACAATCCTTGATTGAATTTGACCTAGAACTACTATTGCCGTTTTGTTATTGCTGTTTTTAAGAGTTAGCCGATAAACTGCGAAGTTAAAAAAGAATTTGACAATAATAAATGATCATCTTCTTTATTTTAAGTTTAAAAAATTTTTTATTTAGTTTCAGGTGCATGAAAGTTAATATTGTACTTTGTCTATCACCCATCCCTTGAAATTTTCTAAAACTTGCTGAAATTCTCGAAATCCTGTGAAATCTTTTGAATTTTAAAACATCTTTAGAAGTGTCTTAAAATATTTTGAAATTTTGTTTAATTTATCTTATATCCTTAAATTATAGACTCACTTCAAGACCTCCAGTTTATAGAAGCAGTTTTTATGATATATTTCTTAATTTTTAAAATATATGATAATTTTTATATAATGATAATTTTTTTTAATTATCATAATGCAAAGACGAATGACAGAAATGTCATTCTATTGATGTTAAATTTGCATCAAATTTTACTTGACTTTCATATTACATCAGAATCGAAAGTCACATATTTCTCCTGGAATCCACTTAAGAATTTAACTGGAACGATTGCTCATGCAAGTTCTTTTGTTACATGTTACAGGATCTTCAATCAGAAATCGAGACCCATCGGGATGTTTACGCTTCGTTGAACGGAACGGGACGGAAGCTCCTGAGTTCTTTGGCCAGTCAAGAAGACGCCGTTATGCTTCAACGACGACTAGATGAAATGAACCAAAGATGGCACCATCTCAAGGCGAAAAGCATGGCTATCAGGTGAGGATAATACAATTTTCTAATTCAATTCCTCAACATCTCGCCGTATTTATATTAATTTCCAAGAAAATTTTCTCTGCAATAAAATATCACGAAAACACGTGAAATATAAAGAAGAAGGATAACGTTTCTTCGTAAAAAGTTATTGTTACATTTTCTAAATACCGATAAAATTCTCGACTGCTTTTAAAATTTACGAAATAGATACTTTTGAAATATTTGCCGGACTATTTAAATTCTTTCTTTCGTGTCTATCACGTGGAGCAAAAAATGTTTGTAAGAATCTTCGATAAACAATTTCGAAAGGTTCCTTTGATCGAGAGATATAAACTGCTGTCAGTAAACGAAGTTGTCCGAGGAAGTGTAAACTTTTCATACGCAAACAATTTCAACCATGTCGAGGGTTCACGAGACCTAAGCTCATGTTCGGCAAGTTAACTGCGGACACAGAAATTCCTCGCGTGACATCCCTTTGGCCTTTGACAACAATACATTTATGAACTATACGTATGTGATGTAATTTCTGCAATTCTATTGCAAATAATGACTAAATTTTCAAATTATCTAGGAAGAAAAGTCGGCTGGTTTTACAGAGTTCCAAAATCTGAAAACCATTAAAAATTATTTAGTTTCAAGTTGAGCAACTTTTTAGATTGGAACAAATGTGAGATTAATTGGAAAATGCTGCTTCCCTTTAATATAATAAATCTATTCGCTTCGTGGTTCTGAATATAATAAATAAGGCGGCGAATTTAAAGTGGAAGCTTATCGGTATTCTCTTTCCTGGTCATTGACACCAGAAGCTGACTCTTTATGCAAAGAACTAGAATTTAAATAGCGTCGATAGTACAAAGTCAGCAATTGACTACCCAGATAGAGTTCAGCAATCAGTCTCCATTAATTAGTCAAGGCTCGACCGGAAGTTTGCTGCTTGATTACTGGTGGTAACTGAGGCTTGAACTCGAATTGAGGACTGGAGTGGAAATGGAAATCTGCAGGTAGCCATATTTATTATCGACATCGTCTTTATCTGTCAACCGCGTTCAGGCCAGTTTGTAATTTAGTACAAACACTGATTTGAAATGCTGATTCCAATAATTTAACCGATACCTTTTGACACGAAACCTACAGATTGGAATAGATATATTTTATCGATAATGCGGGCACTAACATTCAAATTGTCGTGCTGGCACGTTGTGAATGAAAGGAGATTAATCAATAGGTTCTTGATTGACGACTATATTTTACAGTTTAAAATAGTCCAGTTTAACGATTTATTTGCAGGAAGGCTGAAGACAAATTTTAAAGCTGGAATTGAACAAATTTGAGATTTTACAGGAAATATTAGAGACACAGAAGCGAAGTGATTTGAATAACAAATGAATGTAATACAAGGATCTGGAATAAGGAATAGGAGAACGGAATTACGGATTACAAATAAAGCTATTCATAACAATGCACCGAATACGACAACGACTCCTGCATGTGTCTTGAATGTACGAGTAAACGTGTTCCATTTACACGTACGAGCCAAGGTACACGTTTGATTCTCATAGGATATTACGTACAGCACTGTACGTGCATTCCGAAATAAAGATGTCTCTATATATATGTCAACATAGGGCAAGCTCTGCTAACTGCGAGTAAGAATTACTAGGAATAATTAAATGATCTAGAGTGCGGTGCAGAATGATATTACGTGTAGAAAATTTTGTACATGCCCTGAAAAGCTCGATTGCGTTAATTCTCTTCGACAATTGAATCGACCCTTGTCTCCCTGAATTGAATGCAAGACACTCAAGGTTTCTGGGTTTGCATTGATCAATGAACAACAAACGTAACTCAACATCTGTGAGTATATTTCTTATTACCAAGAAACCTTAATAGGATTCAAAGCGGAATTGTTTGGAGATTTATTTATACAAATAGGATCAGAAACGATTCGAGTACATTCAACTGAACTTGTACTGTATTCATAATTAATAAAATTATCATCTCGAGATCTTACACCTACCCCCATAGTTTGAGCATGAGAATAAAACATTAGAATCAAGCTAGGAGCCACCAACTGATTTTAAAGAATTTAAAATTAAATTAATTACTTATGAATTCCAAATTCAGATTTTAACATTATTTAATCAAGGCTAGAAGGTGTCATTAAATTTTCGTGGACTCTAATTCAATGCTCCAGTCTTTAATGCTTACACAGAAGTTGGATTAGGAATGGCTAAGTACACAGGAGACCACATCTGGCTCAAAGAGAACTTAATGCCTAGGAAATATGGATGGGAAATATGTTCTTACCCTACCAACATCGCTCATTCGACATTTCATATCGGAATGTGTTATGCACACTGCACACAAACTATAATAACGATGGCTCTTCCGGATTAACGAGAAGCTGCACTTCATTTTGTCATAAGCTTACATTATGTATTTTGCAATTAAGAAATTTTGAGTAGGAATGTCCATTACCTAAAATCTCTATACATGAGATCCTTCCGAGTTCGGAATGAACTGCAGTTTCTGTGGATTCCAATTTTCCAGAAGAAACTGGACAGAAGAAAGGGACAAGTAAAGTCCCTTGACACAATTAAAAATTGTCAAAACAGATCATAATCAGAAAATGCAATTAAACAATAGTAATAATTTGCAACCACCTTATGTGATTTATTATGATTGAACCAAACATGTCGGTGATTAGGGAGAAATTTAATGAGCTAACTGAGAATAGATGTTGCAGGTGTCCGGATAGAGGATCAAAGTGAATCCTCAATTTAAGACGGTATCCGTCTCTGCTGGTGAACATCAATCGTCGACAAAATGTTCTGGAGCTTGGTTGGTCTGAAAATTCTAATTTCCGGGGGCGTTTGATAAGACGATAGGAGTGTTGGGAATGGCGATCGTCCCTAAGCTTCTCTGGTATTACGACACCGAGAACAAAAGTTGACGACGAGCAGAAATGCAAGGAGAATGCGATGTCATCGGCGACAACGGAAGGGAGGATCCCGAACGAAAAGCCGACCGTTGCGTCGCGTCGGTAGTCAAAGCAAGATCTGGGAAATGAGGTTCTTGATCGAACAAAAAGCTGCTCGTCGACAGGGGACTAAAGTTGAGTTACTAGGTCAGCGGTATACCTCCAATTAATCCAGGATTATGGTATCTCTCTCGGTTCCAGTGAATTTCTTTAGTTTTACTATCCTCATCCATCATTTTACAAGCATTAACAACTCAACATTGATTCAAAGTCTCGACTATCGTGTAACTTTTGTATTTGCTGCCTATACTTTAACATCGAGAATCAGAGCTGCTAATTGATTTTTAAAAATTGTTAAAGAATTTTAGAAGCATTTCGATGAGTTTCAAGATTTTCAAGTAGTTCAGCATTCTTTAAAAGTATTTCAAGGAATTTTAAATGATATTAAAAACTTTCAAAATGCATGGAGTATGAATGAATAAAAAGCCACATTTAATTGGTTCTAATGTCCCATTTCAATGACATACATAGAAACGTAATTGCGGGATTTTAGTCCATCGAGCTACCGCTAATAGTCGACTTGTTTATGATGCAAGTTTAGTCTGTTTTGCTAGGCTTTCGGTCGACGCTCTAGTTTGTATTAGAATTGTATACTGGTAAATTGTCTCCAGCTAAATTATATCGCTCTACCCTCCCACAAATTCTATTTGCTCACAGCTTAGCGAATACAAGATTATGGAAAATGTACAGCGAGACTGATTTCGCTACCACAAAAAATGTGAATGAAAATGCAAAGTGAACAGCACAGTAAAACTTTGTCTTTGCAAAGTAAAATCAGGTATTTGTCTTTTTATCGAAAAAGTTGCCAATAGGGAATATTTTACATCCCACCAAAAATTAAAATAGATTTAAGATTAAAGGAATTAAATTCAACACCAGGCAGGTTTACAACACACGCCATTAAATAAAAACTGGGTTATGAAACTGAAGTAGAGAATAAATAAAGCGAGGTAAAAATGAAGAACACTAAGGTGCAACTTTTATAAATATAAAACAAAGTGCTACGACCAAAATTACTAAATGTGCCACAGTAGAAATAAAAACGAGGACAAAGAATATGAAACTCGGAACTGTTGCTGAGTTTAATATTTTTGTGAAGCATTATTAAAAAACACTTTGAATGGAGAATATGGAAAAGTATATGTGGTTGTAAATATTTTAGTAACACAAGGACCGTAATTAAAATCTGTAAATATTGTTCAGTACTCGTCGTATACGTAAGAATTTTGTAATAATCTTCTACACAGCAATTGAAGAAGATTGGTCTTAATTTAAGAAAAATTTACTTTGTAAGCGTCAGTTTTTACTGTGTAGATAAAAAATGTTAGGAGGGTTTGGTAAAGTCACTGAAATATTTCAGATTTCCTCAAGGAATTCCAGACTTTCATTGAGCTTACAATAACTTCAATATATCCGAATATACAAGGCTGTTTCTTTGCGATAGGAAGCACCGTTCTACAGAGGTCTTAACGGACAAAAGGAAAGGAAGCTGTACAACTCAACGAAATATAAATCCAAATCCCGACCACTATCCTTGCTGCTCTACTTTTCACCGAGCTTCAAAGCCTTTAATAATGTACATCTGGTTGCAGAAACGAAAGACATAAAATGTTAATGCTTTTCTCACCTCGATTCATCGCATAACCGAGACATTTGCGTGTCACTTTATGACCAATATCACCAACTTTAGTGATCCGTTACCTTGTGAAATGATTGAATCATATAACGATATTCTACATGATAATGTAATTTGATTCTCTAATTGATTCTCAAAATAATATTTCAGATTTGTTTAGCTTCCCAGGCAGATAAAGTACCATACAGGCGGCGAATTCAAATCCAATCAATAAGTGAAGAGAGAATGTGACGTCAAATTTCTAGATTGCGAGAATTTATTTTCGATGAAAGGATAAACACACCAATGTTGATATTTGGTCCTCTCACAAGAACAAGATGAAGTGTAGTTTATTGCAGAAGATAAATCAATAATTAAAATTAAATCAGAAATTCAGACTAGAAAATTTATTGTCAAATTGTCAGATATAAATATATATTTGTTTATATTTCATTGTACTTATTGTATCATTTTTATTTTTAGAAATCGACTGGAGAGCAACACAGAACACTGGAATGCACTATTACTGTCCCTTCGCGAACTTATCGAGTGGGTAATAAGGAAAGATACAGAGCTCACTGGATTAGGACCTGTTTGCGGAGACATGGCTACTCTACAGAAACAACAGGTACCATTATTGTTTATTAGGATCAGCTTTTAATTTGAATTATTGCTATCAATGATGCAAGGAGTTATAAAATGTTAATTTAGTTAATAAAAGTTGAATTTGAATTAATTTAGATGAAGGAATTTAATTCCTCTAAATTAAAGAATTTATATTTTGTCTGATAATTCTAAAGTGATAACATGAAGGCTTAGGTATCAAATACACCTTATCTTCACCGTACACCGAGGGTTATCGAACACCAACTGGTACGTCCTAGTAACATGGACTTGCTAATCAGGATTAAATTGTACGTTAGCCTTTGTGCATCTCGACATGTCGATATTTAGATTACTAAAGTTTCACGTGTTAAGGCAGTATTTACCTAATCAAATAACTTTACAATTAATTTCAGGATATTAAGTTTATTATTTTATAGATATTTTGAATATGGCCGAAAAAAAAGTCTTTTAATTAGATAACATTATAATAATTAAATAATATCCAAATTTGAATTCGGTACACCTAAAACCTCTGGTATATTTTCCAGTTTAGTCAACCCGCTAATTTTCCATCGAGAATTTGTTTCGTCCCCTGCAAAGTGAAATTTAAATCACATATATATATAGCGTATTTCAATTAGTACTTTAATTAAAATATGGATTTATTGATTATCTCCATAATGCTATATAAATGCAGTAGCAGAATGTGTATAAAAAATTGCTTTAAAGAGAATGAATGGTTGAAACAAAACAAAATTAACGTAAAATGGATTTACATTTCATTTGCGGAATAAGTGAAACTATTTACGATCACCACGCTAGAATTACAAGATATTGCTCATCTCGGTAGACATTTCTCCTTGCAAAGTAAATAATTCTGGAAAGTTCGGAATCGTTGAGTCTAATGGCTTGTAATAAATTAATCGCAAACTACTGATCTGTTAATTAAATATGCTTACATTCGAGGGTATTTGCGTGTGGCTGAAAGTGCGGCCAGATATAATTTAATGAATTTTGCCCGAAGCAGGGACGAGAAATAAGGGAAAGAGAGCTTTATCGCTGCAGTATTACAGCCTGAACGCGTTAAACGATCTAATATAAAGTGTAATGACATCGTAACGGGAAGAAAGATACGAAGAATTTCTGAAACGATATAGCTGCCGCTATTACACCTTTGCGAGAAAAGCACCCAAGGTACGTTACGCTTTCTGGCAGATTCGCGAGACAGTGAGTGCTCGTTCCACACTAGCACATAAATTTTCCGGATTCATTTCGTTCGCCACAGGTGCAAACGCGAACGAACAGTCAATCAAAAATATCCCCATTTTCGATATTAACAAAATTGTTCTAACATCTCGCTGTCGGTCGTAAGCGAAACTATTTTAAATTCTTATAATACCCACCCTTGTCAGAAGACAATGGAAGGAAATCTTTTCTTTTAAAAAATCGATAAATGTAATTACTTCGCTATTCAAGTTCTAAGACGTACTTTGGCTTATAGCAGTGTTTCATAAGACTAGAATTTTATGCACGCGCCTTTGTCAATAATTTATTCTGTGATAATTTTGAAAAATTTTACGTTAAAATATTTTAATCTTCAATAATTTGACATTT
>JAUEJJ010000017.1:4561688-4572935 GCA_032164275.1 Synergus coniferae | reverse complement strand
CTACACGAGGTCCAATTCCAAAGCCATCCAAAGCCGAGCTTCGCTCCGACCGAGCGAGAGCGACGGGTTTACTGTCGAGCCTTCCTTTCTTTACTTGTCTCTTTCTGTTTTTTTTTTTTCACCCCCTGGATTTCCTTGTCACGCCTGAAGTACACCTGCGTGGTCTTTTAACTGAAGTCTCATTTTGACTTCGAGACGTAAAAGTGATTTCGTGAGTGGAAAAGAGTGTCTAGAACTTAAGAGTGACATGAAAAGTGTTACCAAAATAACAGAAGGAGGTAATAGATCTGGAAAAAAATTAAAGGAGTAAAAAAAGGCGATTTTAAGTTTAAACGTTTCACCCACGCGCTCTGGGAACTTTGGTCTCAAGAACATGTGTTGATGATTTGAATTTCAAATGTCGCGCGCTTCAAAGAAAATCGAGCATGACTGAGCAAATCATTTAAAATCGACAATTTTTTATAGTCTTGTTTGATTAATTCTCTTCTAGTTAATTCTTTTCTGGTTAAGTAAATTGAATATTGTATAGACGGCTCAAAAGTATTGGAGAGTAGAGTAAAGATTAAAAAACGTAGATAATGATACGTTTGTTGAATAATGACTTAAAAGTGGTAAAGTTTGATCAATGATAGCATTTATATCTGAGATATTATTTGTCAATTTAATAAGGATAACCTACTGGCCGATCGTCATCCGACTAAAAATAACTTGACTTTTTTTCTGCCAAGATGAAACGTGTCCAGAAGATATGATAAGAATAAAATCACATTGGATTGAGATTCGAGACGATACTCGGGAAGAAACGTTAACTCATTTAAGGCAATCATTGCAGGATGCCAAATGGCTCGAATTACCGGCGGTAATGTTTGTTTCCTGAAGTACCTGTGAGAGGAGAGTCATAAACCACAGATACGAAGGATCGGTTAACTTCTAACTCGACTGTAACACGCAAGGAATGAGCGATCCACTAACTTTACGAAGGTGGAAGTTTAATCTCCACGAGTCAATGGACGCGTGACTTTCATTTCGTCCTGTCGACATAAATTGAAAGCAGACCAACCGAATTGGTAACCTAACGGGCATTCCAAATTCCAATCGGGTTCAAAAATTAGATTCAGGATTCAACATTAATAATTCGTTTGAGAGTAAATATTTAATACAACTTAAAATTGGACAACAACAAGTAACAACACTAACGTCCACTAATTTTAACTTTAAATAAAAAATCTTTCACGACAAACTTTATAATCTATACAATTGTTCGAAATCTTTGGAAATTTAATTAATCAAATTTTGATTGATTCAGATTCAGAGAGTTCAGAGTACTGATTACAGAAGCTATTTACGGATTGAAAATTTCTCCCAATTACATGGGATCATCGCGTTATACATCTCGTATGTACTTTAATAAAGCTCTTGTCAGAAAAATGAAGTTATCTATTTCTCACGGAACGCCTGAACAAATTTGAAGCAGATGCGACAAATTAATTACTCTGGCAATCCGCTTCAATTAATCCATAGAACTTGAAGGATGTACTCGTAGCATAGTGGGCGAATCCAACAAAAAGGTTCAACAAACGAGGCATTTATTCGATGACTTCCCTTTAATGTGATATATTTGCACACCCTGTAACTAATCAAAGAAGGCTCTGTTACTTTTTCCTCCATTTGACTTCATTAAGTCAATGCAATCTGTTTGGTCAGTGGGACGAGTCAACCAGTGATATCAAGTTTCAAACCACAGCACGCTTCTTCTTATGCACTTGTGGTCATTCTTTTCTTGAAAAGAAAAATAATGACTGAAATCAACCATGAATATTGATACAGCTGAATAAATTAATGATTTCTTTGTTAGTTTATGCTTTTAGATACACCTGATAAAATAGTATTTTAAAAATCAGAAAAAGACCGACTTTCGCACTTTTGATTAATGTTGGCTTCACAATTTGTATTTTAGTAATTGGGTTTTTGTTAATTATTATGAATTGTACATAATTTTGAAGTAACAACGTCAAGTACTACTCGTGTTCGATGGGTCAACTAAATACATATATAGATAGAATCGATTGCTTCGTGTTTGGCGAGGCATGAATGGGTACCCCAATGGACAAAGCAATAGATTAACTGCTCGCTAATAATTGATGAGCTATCGTCGTAAAGTCGTTATGTTACGATCTGGTCGTAATATTGCATCGATCATAAACTACAATACGTTTCTTTGCAATTAGTTTGCAGATTATTTCAACTAGAACATATATACTATACAATACCTTTTTCATTAAATAAAACATGGATCAACAAACTGGTTCAAAGATCATCTGTGGAAATGTAGAATGAACTACCCGAAATTGAAATTGTTCCAAAGGTCGTTTCGGTAAAAAATGTTTAACGATGGCCAATTGAAATCGAGAGCAATTGAGGTGACAAGGATCGGAAGCTAAAAATCCTTTTCCCGCGCAGAACAAGCAATTCAGATTTATCGCAAAAGAATCTGCAGCCAAAGCTGCGGATAGACGAAGATCCCAGTTGACTGTTATCGGTGGGAATCCATTTGCCATTGACTTTTCAACCAATTCCATTTGAATCTCTAACATCCCGCGAGGCAGTTATCCTGGATTTGCTGGGAATTTTGCATACCAGTGACGCAGCTTTCGCTGCACACGTCGAGATCAATACCTCTCACTCGCAATTGCTGCCAGGTTGAGGTCTCAAACATTTTTGATGCTGATATATAGGTGTGTGCGACGTTAATCAGATATGAGGACAACGGCGCATCATCTGCCATGAATGGACTGTAACGTAATTAAGATTCCAGCGGGTGGGTGTCTCAACTCTGAGTCTCAGCTTGGCATTACACAGTCATGGTCTTTGTCTTCATCTCTCTCGATCCCTCGTTGAAATTCTCTCTTACTTCTTGTTACTCTCTCTATTTCTCTATTTCTCTCTCAGTTTCTCATATATGCCTGGCAAGAATAAAAGACCAGAGTAATGCGCTTCCAGGGCACATATGTACTTTGTGTGAGTGTCTGGACCGAAATAACCGCCGTGCACCATGAAAAAATCTCATCGTCTTGCTCATCCTCCTGCAGGAGCGTAACTGCAAATTTTCAGATACTGAGATCAATATCATTTCACATCTTCGTTTAAAATTATTTAAAAACAACTACTATTCATCCTTAGGTCTCAATTTCTGCTGGTTACTCTCTCAATCTGAATTAGTTAAATTTTACTAATCTAAGCTGTAATTAAAAAATTATTCCACAACTGTGGTTATCATTAATTAACTTTTATTAAAATGCTTTAAAATTTTACAATCTTGAGTATAATTAAATTATAAAATCTCCTTAAAAATTTGTCTGAGTCTCTAAAATTCCAGAAACTTCTTGAAATTCCTTAAAATTCAATGACTACCTTTAAGATCCGTTAAAATTCGTCAAGGTCCCTTAAAAGTTTGTTTAACCCTCTAGAATTTCTGTAAATCTTAAAACTCCATGAAATCTTTTACAGTTCCTCAAAATTTTTTGAAATCCTGTCAATTTTCTGACAAACTTTAAAATCCCTTCAAACTCGTGAAAATTTCTGAAAATTACTAGACCTCTTAAAATCCATTAATAATTCTTAAAAATTTCACAAAATTTTATGCAATCCTTTAAAATTGAACAAAATCAATTAAAATCTCATAAAATAACTGAAAATTCTTTATAATCCTTCAAAATCTTTAGAAGTGTAAAATATTCTAAATATATTATTAATATTCAAAGGAAAATTGTGAACAATTAATTTTGAGATTGCGAGAATCTATTTTCCATATAATCGCAAACTCTTATTTTTTATGGTAGGATTTACAGAGATTACTTAGAGTTTAATTGTTAATTACGAGTCTGTCATATTAATCAAGAAAAATATATTTATACAACAAATCTTTTATTGCTACTGTGCACAATTTTTGTAAATGTCGAAACTTCACATATTTGACGTATGTTATAATTAGCCGAATCGAATTCTCTCAGTGGTGAAATGCTTGGCAAGCAAATGAATTATTTGGTCGAGGTAACACCGTAAATGTTAACAAAGTGTCGTTTACTGCTTTCACAATAACTTTGTTCTCGATTCTCGTTCGAAACTTTACCCCTGCCATCATGTCCTACTTTTTCCTTTTCAATTCATGAGTTTTGACGTGCTTTCAATCTCCATTGCAAATTTGACATTGAAAAATACTTTTCACTTTCGACCTTTCAATTTTTATCGAAATCAACTTACTGTACTCAAAAAAAATTGCAGTATTTTAAAGGTTTAGTAAAAAAATGCTCTAATATTTATAATTGTATGACAATGTTTGAATTTACGAAACCAGTATTTTAACTTTTTTATAATATATATATATATATATATACATAAAGTAGACAGAATATCGAATATATAACTCAACTTAATACCTAATGTCACTTGAGCTCAAATATAAATTCAAATAAAAGACCAATAAATTATTCGCAACACTTAAGTAGCAAATTTACTGTTGTCAATTTCAAAATTTCAATTTCAAAATAGTTTCACTGAAAATATCTCTGCTTTGTTCACTTTTGACGTAACTGCGATCGATTTATTGAATAGGATGAAACCCCTGATCTGCATAATCAGGGAGAGAAAGACGATGTATCGAGTTTCCGGTAATTAAAAGTGTTTGGCATCGCGTGACGAACGAGAGGCTTCCCAAGGCCATCGCTCTCCATACTTTTACAAATATAATAAGCGGTGAACCCATGAGTTTCATCAATGAAATTTTAAATTATGCAGATTCACCACGCCCCGTCAGGTAAATGCTTATAATTTTTTGTATCCGTGTATAATTTCGATCGCAATGTACCTACTTCCTTATTTTATTTTTTTATTAACCGATTTCACAAGAACAGCTTTCTCTTTTACACAAAATTTTAATTCAGATAATAATAAAATTTCAATGTTTGAATATGGAGTTGTTTGGACATTTGAGTTGTTTGTATCATTTTGATACAGGAAGTATTTTTAATTCCTCATGCATCCTGTGAGTAGGATGTGACCAACATGCTTGTAGATTATAAAAAGGGTGTTTAAATTAAAAGGAGATTTTATTGGTTCGCTTCTATAAACGAATGTAATGTTTTAACCACCATGAATTAGGAGAAACTCAACCGTCAATAAAAGACCTTTGGGAGCTTCTCAAATTAACATAATCTGATAAAAGGTACGGTATCCTCTTTTCAGAGAAAACCATATCAAGTGTGAAAAAGATCCTGAGGCGATTTACTGAAATAACAGTCGTTTCACAAAAAAACACCTTACCCGATGTCCTCGAGCAATTCATTGGAGACAGTTGAAGCCAAACATACACTTTTCAGTTAGGTGTAAAGATTCACTAACGGAAGGACTCGAATCCTTCGTGAATAGTTCTTTAGAAAACGTACAGAAGCGAAGAGAAGTCCACGTAATAGGAATGTCACTGACTCGTGAAACTGTAGCTTCGAACCATTCGTGTTCGACGAACTATCGTAAATACTGATAAAGCCCTGAACGGTATGTTACAAGTTGCACTTCACTTACGGTATAAAGTGTAGGGTAGGTACAAAACTGGGCGGAAGCTATTCGATGTGTTAAGCCGATCGTATTATAAGTAAAAACACAACTTGCACGAGTCCATTATTTTTACCTATATCCGTTATTTCTTAGAAAGTATTTCTCATAAAACCACGCATCCTCATTGATCTGTTATAAAGGTTCAGAAAAAAAGTGATTGAACAAAATTTGATGACGCCTACAGCATTGCCAGCTACTCGATCGATTCATTAAGCACTGTCATTTCAGAAATTGACGGTTTAATGGATTAACGACTTAAGTGATATGAGAAGCTGATGTAAAATCAACAGAGGGAAGATTGCTTGAGTTTTAATATCTTGAAACACAAAGATAATTTCGGTAAAAGCCACCAGTTTAGAAAAGTTTGCTAATAGCTTTAATCAGCCCATAATATATAGATCATAGTTAAATACGATCATCAGTAACAATCATCTATAACTCGTAAACAGGTTTCGACTTGATACCTATAATAATTGAAAACTGAAACTTTCGTTTATAACTTGTGACTGATAATACCGAGTTTATTGATTCTGGAAAAGCCGGACAAAATGAACTTTTGTTACTCACTGAAAAGGGGATATTCTGGTAAATTAGACAAGTTTCGTGGTTGGAGACTTTAAAAGTCAAAGATTGCTGGCATGTCTAACTTGAAATGTGGTTAAAGGCATTGTTCAGTGTTCACTCGTTTGCCTCTTTTAGCTTACCAATCCTTTTATCGGTAAATCGAAAAATTCTTTCCCTGCAAATCTGTTGATGGTAGTTCGTGCCTCGGAAACAAAGTGTTGTTCCCTGCTATCAATTTCAGCAAGCAAAACATTCTTCTTGTGCATCAGAAATTCGATCCCAGATTTTTAGTTTGTTATCAATTAAGCTTTTTGTAGAGAATATTATTTTTAATAAAATTTTTCAATTGGTCTAAATATCTTCTCTCGTCGGATAATTGATAATATGGTTACTTGTCGAAGTTTTGAAACATTGTTCTGAAAAATACGTATATCGGTGGGAATCTTCTGAAATAATGAAATCTGACAATGAAAGCTTGCGATTAATGTGAATTAAAGGACCAGAGAGAGTATCTTGAAAGAGAATCTTGGACAAAACTTTATTCCATCATGCATGATTTATTCTTCTTGACCTTTATGAACATCGACCCATTTTCAGATCATTTATTTCGCAATGCTTTTCAGCAAACATAATGATCATGCATCCGGATTACTCCATCGTGATTCGCTCTGCTAAATACATACTATAATATACGTGGCAACGGGATCACGTAAATTTATTGAAGTTAAGATTTTAAACAAAAATTTCGGGAATAATTAACTTCGGGAATTTTAAATTTCGGTAAATTTAGGTAATATTCCATTTTTGACTACTGAATTAGTAATTTTTCCACTTTCTACTAACTGAAATAGTAATAAATTACATATTACCAAAGAATGAATAATTTATTTAAGAGACTTTAAAATATTTCCAAGGATTTTGAAGGATTATAACAAATTTTCAGTTATTCTATGAAATTTAAACGGATTTTGTCGAATTTTGAAGTTAGTGGAGGAATTTAGAGAATTTCAAAAATCTTTGAGGAATTTTAAAAGATTTTATGGAGACAGGATTGTTTTTACATTAAAATCAGTGTACTTTAAAAATCGAAAAATCCATAGCAATTTAGGGTTCCAAAGATTTTTTCCCGAAGCGATTTTTTTTAAATAGTAAAAATTTCTAGTAAAGGTCGAGTGACAAAGAGTTTTTTTTTTTTTATTTTCAAAGTGGAAGTGGTCCGTCTGCACAAACGTGAATTTTGAAAATTCTTTAAAAAAATATTATTGGGGAATTACTAGAATTGCTTAATTATTGGGGAAAAGAACTACCAGGTTCCTGAATTAGAGAAAAAACAAAAATATTTATCTTTCACTTATTTTTTTCCAACTGTTTAAAATATCGTCGCTTTTTTTCTCACCGTTTGGATGTCTGAAAACGGTTTTACCGCAGAGTCGTCGCGTGGAAGGGCTTATCTAATGTTGGTGTAGGTTGACACTGCCATGTGTTCGCACCATCGTACGGCTCTTTCGTTATAACCAACTCAGTTCACTCTTGGTTGCCAACGTGCGTGCAACTCTGTCATGCTTTCCTGACACATTACCTCCTTCTGCACAAAAAGGTGACGGAAGATTCGCGACAAAATCGGGACTGTCATTCAAAAATACACACTGCGATGTGGTAAACATCTCCTACGTCCTCGTGGCGAAGAGGTGAAACCAATATTTGAAGAAGGAAATTACAAAGAAAATAAAAACAGAAAATACATGAAAAGAGGAAATCAATCGACGGAAATTAACAGACACAAGTGAACTTTATTTTTAAGTAAGATCGCATTCCATGCTCGGAACTACGATGAAGAAGAAGGATTCATTACCCTCGCGATAAGCCTAAACGCAGACAAAGGGGCTCCAAACCGTTCAGAGACCTCGTGCTAAGTTATCCAAAGAAAAGTTCTTCGACTTTTGCTCGTTCAAAAAAAAAGAATAAAATCGAAAAAAGAGCAGGATCAAAAAGAGAGTAAGGATTAAAAAAAGAAGAAGAATCGTGGCAAATACCTTTGAATGTGCTGACAAAGTGAAAGTCAACCAAACGTGAAAGAGCTGTGATAAGTTACTTAAGAAAAATAGCAGTAAATAGAGTAATAATAACTCGTTAAATGTAATAGTACTTAAATGACGTGCTGCCTCTAACTGTTCTCGTAAACCAAAAGGAGAGAAAAAATGTTGTTATGAAAAATAAATGGATCATTTTCGTTGATGAAAATAAAGTTAATGAATCGTGAAACTTTTATGTGATTCGTGATGGAGTTAATGAATAGCAGTGCAATCGAAATGCTTTCTCGGAGGAGCATTGCCATTAAGGATTACAGTGTTCAGGACGATGAAAATAATCAGGACGATGGCGATCGCAACTCGCTCAAAATTGATCTCTCGATGGCAGAGCAATTTTACTACGAGGTCATTTCATCTTTTGAAAAGGAAGAGGTACTTCACTTCGCTATTCGTATTTTTAAAATTATTTGTTATAAATTATTCTACAAATTATTCCTGAATGTTGAAACGATTTTTGTTTAAATATTTCTCATGCCTATTTTAAATACATAGTCTCATTTCATTCAAAGAAACGTTCACATAAAAAAGAGCATTTCATTGATACGAGCTTCACATGTTTTTCACTATCTCTTTCTTTTCATGGCTTAGAGCCAATAAAAGAATACATGTCTGCCATATATCATTTTTATAGACCTTTCATTTAAAAATACGAAATTTTACAAAAATCTATTGTCGGCTAAAACTAGATAAATTTTTAAAATTTATGACATTTCTGAAATTGCTCAAAGTCTCTCTTAATTGCCTTGATAATGATATGAAGTGAAATATTGTGAGAGAATAAAGAATTTCAGATCATTCATCTTTTCGCTGTGAAAATAGCAGAACATTCAAGCTCTGCACTGGCATTTTGAATCTAATGGAATAGAATGGCTCTCTTGCATACTGAAATTTTCATAAATCTCGTAAAATTTAAACCACTGCTTTCGTACTTTGAACCTATAAAGTAAATGAGCCCATTTCGAGGCGAAACCATTTTTTTTTTTTTTGGGAATCTCGTCCCAAATATACGTGTGCTTTTAACGTTTTGAACTGAAAGTTATAATGCTTGTACTGCATCAAGTAGTATTTCATTTAAACTTGTTGACAATTTATACCTTGCTTGCTCTCCAACCACTTGACTAATGCCATCAAATGACAAATTTAATTGCCTCCGTGTTAAACGATGTGTTAACAAACAAAATCTCGACTTGAAGATTCAATGAAAGAAGTTTGTGCAAAATTTATTTACATACTAGTCTGAAAAATTTCATAAACTGTTAAACTTTTATAATTGAAAATAAATTGTAGTGTAATTTAACTACACTCCAGGCTTATTTTTTTGTACAAATAAATTTACCATTCAAAGTGAGTTCTCTTTTTTCAAGTAGGGTAGATCGTGTTCAAATTTCAATGGGTTTGCTCTTTGCATCTCGAGCATTTTTCACATAGGGGCATGAGTGACAAGGATATCCTGCAGGCCTTGAAGAGTAAGGATCCTTTTTTCGTTTTTAAAGACGTGAGGTCTTTAAGATTTTTTAAAAATCTTTAGAAAGTACTTGTGCATTTTTTTCATTTTTTTGGTTAAATTTACTTTTTATAATTCGTGTACGATAACCTGACGTAATAATTATTGAATCGTATATAATATATGTATAATATAATTATATATCGGGTACACTAAAAAATATGAGGTAGACTATAAAATATTTTAATTTAGTGAAGTGTGATTCTGCTAACGTATACAAAATTTGACAGTGGGACGCGCAGGAACGTTAGGAATGTGCATGACGATGCAACCAGATCATTGGTGCTCACTCGATTATTATATTATGCTTTCAGGCGCGACAATGTGTGTGTCATGTCGCCGCACCCAGGTGTAAGGGTGAGTTACACTGAGAAAAGGTCATGGTATCTTATGCATGACATATATACATACACTTTATCATGAAATAGCACCAAAGTGAGCCGAAAATAGTTTTTCATCAAATTCATAAAACGGAAATATCATCAGTCAAAAATGTGTGAATACTTTGAATTTAGAAACTTACATCAAGCAAACTTGAAATGTCCTTTCATTTTCAGAAGTTTACAAACTCTTAACATCGAGTTTAACATTCAAAAGTGAAAATTTTCAAATTCAAAGCCTCAGTGCTTTTGAATCTGCTGTAATGAAGTTTGGTCCTTTCAAGCAAGCCAAAGCTTAAGAGCTAAAAACTTATTTACAACTTGAAATCTCTTAACGGAATTAATGTCTATTTGTAGTATTAAAGACACTGATGCGACGGTTTATAGATGTGAACCGTTTTTCAGATTGCAAGCAGAAATGCACAAAACTTGATCAATGCGAGGAGTTGCAGTAAATATATTGTCTTCATTTGTTGAACTAGGTTTCTATAAAAAATTCTCGAAACAGAATTTTCAAGTGGAGAAATAAAATCGACGTTTGAAAAGAATATATAGTTAGAAAAATTATGTGTGGTTTATTCAAGTGGTTTATTCATGACCGAGCAAGAAGTAGACATTAATTTAATTAAAGGAGCGATGATTCATACAAAGGATGAGGAACGGGTTATTTTTGTGCGAGCCATCCGGTCCATTGTTTAATAGAGTGGCGTTTAATCCCCTCTTACTCATTTTTTAAATTCCCGGTATTGTAAACCAAATCGACATATGGTCTGGGATCACATAATTGGTTTCGTCATCCGGGTGAAGAATTACAAATTTAAAACAATTGACATTTGAGAAATTTTTATTGAACACTTGAAAAAGTGCGCAGATTAAATTGAAAAATTTTTTATTGAAAAATTTTTAATTGAAAAAATTTAAACTCATCCATGAAGGCAACTGTCTCAATTTCTGGTCATCTTAAGAAGGCACTTCCTAGATTTATGTATTACAATTTTATTTCCTTTAGAAAGTTAAATACGATGAGGCAACGTATTTGTAGATACAGGCACTAGGTGTGACTTGTTGAGTAAAATGCCACGACATTAGCAGAAGGAAC
>JAUEJJ010000017.1:4418318-4430416 GCA_032164275.1 Synergus coniferae | reverse complement strand
GAGTGGCAAGTGTACGAGGTCTTCAGGAGCCACTTCGCCAATTATTGGAACGAATGGAAGAAACTACAGATGCTGAATTGGAAGTTTCGCGAAGAGGGTTGACTTATCGAACTTCGGAAACATGTGAGAAGAATAATCCCTTCAGGAGAATTGCGGTTTGGAGTGCATTGAGACTTCGATCAAAGAAGACAGCAAACGGCTTTCACCATGCCTTCATGCCGCTGGTCGGTGATGATTCGAGTTCGGGAGGTGAAGAGAAGCACTCTGATCTTTACCGGACGATGCGTGGTTTGAATGACGAGGTCGAAGGTTATCCGCCAATTTTTGCGGTTGTGATGAGACGACCTGGGGTCGCCAGGCTTCTTGAGTGCCACGCCTTTGCCTGTCATACTGAAGAAGATGCTGTGGCAGCTGCTGCCACGCTCTACCGAGCACTTGTTGCTGATTTGGATGCCAACAGGTGAGGAAGTTTTTTTTTTTCAAAGGTGAAACATGTTGAAGCCTGAAATAATAAATTTATTAGCATTCTTTAAAAAATATTCTGAAGATGAAAACTCTGAATAATGATTAAAAATTTACCAACAGGAGAAGACCTCGACACACCAACGGAGTTGGTTGTGTGTCTCTAGCCTCTGTAATTTCGAGCGCTAAAGAACCAAGTTTGTCGAGTAAAATTATGAATGGTCGTCACTCGCCACCTCCACGACCTATGGCTCCACATCCGGTTAGGCCGCCCAGGGTGAAGAAAAGTTCCGTCTCCAGCGCGACTGAAGAAGAAACCCAAAAACCGAGCGTCCTCGAAAAAGCACCTAGAAAAAAAAAGAGAGTTACTGAAATTAATTCCGAACATGTTTTGGAAGCCAGAAATCGAAAGTACTCGTCCACGTCCAAGGACTCGAAGATCGTAATCATAAAAAATGAGCAGCAAAGTGAATGTAGAGAGGTGGAAGCACAGCTGAATGAGGAAAGGATGAACAATAAGAACAAAATTTATGGTGTAAAATCTGCACATTCTGAAAAGGTGATCGAACTTGAAATACCCAGAGGTGAAGTCGAGATTATTTATGATAAAGGAGGAAACAATCACTATAGTCGGAAGTGTAATGGCTATGAGAGATTGCCTCTTAAAAGCAAGAACTATGATTTCGTCGATGGCTCACAAAAGAGTTGCTGCAGCGAAAAGAATGGAAGCGTATGTAATGAGGACACATCTGGGACTGAGGAGAGGAGTTATGAGATAAACCAAGGATTTTATGATCTTAATAAATCCGCAGCTAAGAATTGTGACACGGTTGGCCAAAGAGGTGAGATAAAAAGTAAATATAAATATTATAAGATCAGTTATTACCTTGATCATTAGAAAAAAACCTTGAATTTTCCTTAAATTTCCTTGGCCAACCAAATTGATTTTTAGGTGTTCCCTATCTCGGGGCCATCCTATTAAAGATAGGAAATAATTGTGTCTTATATAAACGCAGATTAGTTCCATATATAGTTTCAGAAAATTATGGAGGTACATCTTACAATTAGATCTACTTGTTTCACTGCCTAGAGAATTTTTTGAAATTCTCTGGTTTTCATTTCCTTGTATCTACACTTAATTAAATGTAATTTTTATACAGGTAAATACACAGCAGCCCAAGATTCGGTCCAGCTTTACAAATTCTCGCAGAAGAAAGATGCAGACTATAGAAGTCGAGAGAACTCTATTTACGAGAAACTGCCGAGTAGCAGAGGATGTACTCGAGAGAGATCCAACGAGGAGCACCTGAGGGATACTGATAAGATCTACAGCTTGGGACAAGAAGAGATATACTCTCCTAGGAAGCCAGCAAAGAACGATAGGAATCAGGCGAAAGAGAACGCATCTATTACCAGGAATGCGAAGAACATTCCTCAACAAGAAAACCGGAGTCAAAGGGACAGAAGTGGCGAGGAAAGTATCTACTCGAGTCGACAAGGTAGCAGAATTTCTACTCTTGATAAGCCAGTGAAGAAACAACTTCAAGATATCAATTCTAATATTCCCCAATGCTGCCAGGTAATAATACACAAATATTTAAATCAATTTAATAAGTCAAATCAGAATTTGTTTCCTAGTATTCATCTTTTATTACCAAATTTTAGCGAACTAGACGAAGGAGCAGAGCCGGAAGTGAACCCCCAGTCAGTAAATCTGAAGATGCCTTGAAAGATCTACAAGATACAAAACTGAAAAGATCCCAAAGTGACATCGACGTAGAAAAAGGTGACTTGATGACCCGGGTTGAACTTCCAAGAAGAGGAAGTTTCCTCAAGCCAGGAACAACCAGAAAGCCAAACACCATTGCAGGCGGAACACCATTAGGATTTACAGAATTATTCGACGAATTTCGAAATCAGGAAGGATTAACCAGTGTTGATGACATTCTCGCAGCTATAATCGGTAAGTATTTTTATCAACGAGGTCAGTGGACCATGATTTTGCGTGGGCTCTCGAAAATGGAAATCTATTCATTCTAGCAATTCCTGAATAGGAAATTATTACACCCTGAATATCTTATCGACCCTTTTGGTATTTATAAACTTGGTTTCTTCGCGTGGAGATATTTTCAGCAGATCCGGTTTCTTTAGAAGCAAACTTCCAATTATATCTCTCGAGGATTGAAGGTAGTCATTTCAGAACTTCCAATTTGAATACCACTATCTGTGATTGTCTTCGGTGACACATTCGATGTACCTTTTTCTCTCAGACTCTTGAAAACCGGTCCACTGGTGTCCTGTTGTTATTGAAGTTATTAGTGTTCCAACGTTGAAATAAAGTGTAGTGTTTATCCAAAACTATTTTCAGAGACTCGAGATTCAAACGGAATCCCGTTTTCGCTTGACGTCAGGGGAATTTGTCCATGAAAGCTTTTAGTACTCCTTTTTAGTTATCATTCTCCTTGGCGATTAAAGTGAAATCGTATTTACGTAGCGTCTTCTGAAAAGCAAAATAAAGTCAGATTAATTATTTGGTAGAATGAGCAACAAGCCAAATTGTTACAAAAACAATTTTAGAAAAACCTTCTTCTTTTATCTGAAAATTTAGATGAATTAGATGAGATAATTAAATGATTAGATTCAAGGGATTTCAGAAGATTTTAAGGTATTTTAAACTTCCTCAGATCCGGAGGGAATGTCTTTCAACGACTTGAAGCCACTCTACAAAGAATTTCTCTTGAAACTGGCGTCCACCTTGACCCAGGATGAGCTCTACCAAAGGTCAGCAAGTATAATGAGACGTCGGCGTCCCCAGAGGCGTCGTTCAACCAGTCGTCCTTCCCTCCTGGGTCGGGCGATTAAAAGATCAGTATCGAGGTTCAAAGGCGGTCCCACGGAATTCACATCAGTCATCTTTCCGGCCCGGAAATTGAACGACAGTTTTGGAAGCAGTTCCTCCTGTGACGTCAGGAATAATCGAAATCGCGTCCTCGCGAGTAGACTAGGCAGAAGAAGATCGTCCTGGCGAAAAAATAAGGGCCATACGACTTCCGAAGACAGTGATACCTGTACGTACAATATGTTTAGAAGTTTTATTTTGAACAATGAAACCTAATGAAAAATGAGAATGTAATAAAAAACTATTTTAAAAAACAATTAGGCAGAAGATGGAGTCGCAACATAGGTGCGAATAGAAGCAGCAGCGGTTACGTCAGTTGCAGCGAATGCAGCTACGATTCAGAAACTTGTACTTGTGTCTCAGCAGACAAATGTTACTGTTCTTTATCCCGCAAAGATCCAGTTCCACCAACACTGGTTTGTTCTTGCGATACGGATAGTTGTTCGGAAAGCAACAAATGTTATTGTCAGAGGCGACCTATTCAGCCAACGATTTTAGAACAGTTGAGACAACGAGGAATCGTCCCATCAGAAAGTACTATCAGTCGAGGTGGAAGTTCTGACAGAGTGAGGACCTCCAGAACTAGCAGAAGTATCGCTTCTTCAAAAAGTCTTGAGTTCCACAAGGTAAGTAAAAATCGTGAGATGAGTTAAAAGGGGTTCCAGCTCTTTTTCCAAGTTTTAACTTTATCTTCTATTCTAGATGAGACCCTCGCCAAATCGAGGAAGTTCCGACAATCTAGCTCTCGATTACGATCTTTTCAGTCCAGGAAGAAAATCCCAAAACTCTTCGGGCAGTGAAAAAGTTTTGGTGGTCAGTGCGAGAGATCCTCAAGGGAATTTAGTCTACGTGGGAGGAACAGAACGGCATAAAAAGTCGGCGAAAACTTGCCAGAACAAGGCCAGTTTACATCACGAGGCACTCTCGATCAAGAAAAGTGCGGAAATCGCTGCAGTTTTCGGTGGAGGTGGTTCTAGAACTGGAAGGAGATCCAGTAATGCTTCCAGTGTGAGAAGCTCGGTGAGCTTGGAAGCTGGATTAGGTTATTTACCATAACGAAGAAACTAATATAAATCAAAAAACGGGTAAACAATGTTCAAAATTAACTTCGCAGTTAAGCAAATCAAACAGGATACTCCAAAGGGCATTGGAAAAAGATCTAGAATTAACAAAAGTAAGATTAGTCAGAATTCACATACCTCTAAAATAAAAATGTAAAAGATAATTTAATAATTGTCATAGGGTCATAGATATAAAATTTTTGACCACTGCGTTTACCTGATACGTTGAACCTAATAATGTAAATGTAAAGTACCTTCGGGACAGTGCAATAATTTATAAAAATAAAACAAAATGAATACGAGGTATTTTCTAAAATTTATCAAGCAATCAAGTTATTAAATAGATATTTACATTTTATATTTATAATTTATACATGTCATATCGAATCGCTTATAAACTCTTCATCCATTTTTTGAAACTTTTCTTTAAGTTCTTCTGGAACTTCAATCTCTTTTAAATTTTCCACTCCTATTTCGTCCTCCGTCCTGCGAAAAAACAATCGTTAATTAAAAGTAAAGAAATTACTCTTTGTTACATCAGTTTAGTTTACCTGATTAAAATGTCGACGAGGTTTTCACAAGCGAGTAGGACCTTTTTGTCTTTTTCCCATTTATGCAATTCTCTTAGAATTACATAAACATTCTTTTCTCTAAAATATTCCCGTCCTTTTTTTGTTGCACACAATTGTGTCAAAGATTCGAGTAACATTAATCTAAGGAGAAAAATCAAATTAAAGGAAACTGATTTTGTCCTTTTTATACGTTTTTAAAATATCTCTCACCTGATATCAGGATCATATTCGCGTTCTTTATTCTCGGGTAAATATTGTAAGTCAATGGGAAGCTTGTTCATATCCTCTTCGTCAAATTCCTCGGGCCCAGCGAGAGGCAAAAAAAGATAAGGTAAAATATCGATTTCCGGACCCAAAAACCATTCGTGGTTTTCAATATTGAAGCAGCAATTCCTCAAAGTTCCGACGATTCCGCCTCGTCTTAATTCACTTTCAGCATATTCCGTGAAGGGAAGGAGTCTTTTAATTATGCCTCCAGCTCTGTCAGTTAAATGTCTGAAGAAAAAGATTATATTTTTATAAAAAAGCATATTTAGGGTTATTGGTTCCAATTCTACCCTCGAAATTCAAGCTCTTCACTCTACTTAAAAAAAATTACAAATAGATATTTCTTCGCCCTGTGATTATACTGATTTTTTTAGTAGAATTTTATTGCGCGTATATAGCAAAAAAACGCCAAACGCCCTTGGTATTTAAATTTTGTAGATTAAAAAGTTAGTACCTTTGTACTTTAGGAGACTGGCTCAAATTACTGAAGACTGGTCCTAGGTAATGTAAAGTAGCACAATTTGTGTCACCCTTTTTGCAAAAGGCATCAACGATAGAATCCCAGGAATAACCAGTTTTATCGAAAAGCATAACTATTCTGTCTACGAAAGCTGAAGGCCTCGTCATATTCGACAAAATCATACAGCAAGGGTCTGCTAAATTTATGTTTCGATCCATAATGTATCTGCAATAGAAAACCATGTAATTAATTATGAAACAATAAATAACTCCGTATCCGTAATTTTGATACTCACTTTAAACAGACGTGGATCAAATTGGAGCTAAACTTTCCTTCATACTTAGAAGATTCAGAAATTAATAAAAGAGCACTAGATCCACCTTCATCAGCAGTAATGTTTATTAATGCTAATGCTGCCGCTTTTGCAATTGTTATTGCATTATCTTGCAAAAGAAAAACCAGCTTCTTTAATATCTCTGGCAACTTTAGGAGCAAGTCTCGTCCTTCAGCTGAACCTGTGATGGCTGTAATTTAAGCTTCAATTATTTAGATTATTTTAATTAAAATAGAATAATATTCAGCGCAGTACAACCAAAAATTCTAAATCTTTTTTTTTTTAAATACTTATGAATTAAAAACCAGGTTGCAAAAAACATATTTTCATTACAGGTTGGCTAAACCTATAAATTTCATTATCTCACACAATAAATAAGTAAGTTTCAAGAAGGGTACACGTATTAGAAAATCATTTTTAAATAAATATTTAAGGCTTTACAGTATAGTCAAATAACATTTATACAACAATAATACAAGGTTATGTTTATCACTTACCAAGAACCTGTTGAATCGTAGCATCTTTTAAATCGATGCGAGCTTCAGGATTTAGAAATTCCACTATTTCTTTAAGAGATTCCACCAACGTTTCATCCATTGTCATAAAAAGTAGTTAAAAACGTTAAAAACAGTAAAGTTTTTCAAGCTTTTCAAAACCACATTTCCGCACTTGAGTTTATGGGTTATGTCAAAGTTATGTACACAATTTTGCAATAGCTGGTAAAGAAGAAATTTAGACATTTGTTACCATGAAAACGTTGATTTTCTTCAAGGTTCCTCTTTTCTCCACGTGGTGATCTGCCAAATGTATCAAAAACACGAGGTTAACCTCAAAACCACTCAAAACTGACACGTTGTGTTTGTACTGTTTGCTAGTCAGTTGCAAATGTTATAAACATTAAAAACATTGTTAAAAATAGTATTACTTCTATAATAATTCAAGGTAATCTATAAAAATGACGAAACTTAGTCAGAAGGAGACGAAAGTTACCAGTTCAGAGAATAGCGAGAATAACACTGAGATTCGGCTTCAAAACACAGAAACATTGGAAAAAAAGCACAAGAAAACGTCAAAGAATGACCAAATTGTTATTCCAAGAGGGAAACCAAAATCTGGGAGAGTTTGGAAGGAGCCGAAAACTAGGTATGTTAAAAAATGTATATTCGAAGATTATATTTAATTATATTTTAGTTATACCTAAATATAAAAGTGGATTATTTTGTGAAGCTTATGCTTCAAATTTCATATAAAAAATTATTTGGTATTTTAATTTTTTAGATTTTCATCAATCGTCAAAACTAGAGGAATTCGCCAATCCTTTGAACAGAAACAGAAGCTTAAAGAACACTTAAAACATATTAAGGATCTTTCAAGAGAAAAGAAAGAAAAAATGAAGGAGGAAAAGGAATTAAAGAAACAGCGAAGAAGAGACAGGATGAAGAGAGAAGAGGAAAATAGAAAGAAGAGTGAAATTGTTCAAGTGGTAAGTTCAACAGATAAATCTTCCAAGAACAATTCAAGCACAGATAAATGAATTGTTTCCTTAACAATCTTTCTAATTAATTAATTAATATTTCAGATAACGAACACCAATAAAATAAAGAAGATGAAGAAGAAGCAGTTGAGAATGATAGAAAAAAGGGACACTCTCAAAATGTAATTATTAAATACTAATTTTGTAATAAAATATTTAGTAATAATCACAATATACTGTCAGTCTCCTTACTTCAGTAGTTGTAAACAAAATTTATTTTAGCTCTTGAGCTCAAAAAATTGAAATACTATGTAATAGTCTTAATTAACTGTATTTTTCACTGATTCATTCTCTCTTCTTCCTGAATCTTTTGGATTTTAACAAACTCTCTTAGTTCGTCTGAAAGATTTACTTGTGTAGCAGGACTTCTCCACTAAAACATCACAAACATTTGTTAATATGAATACAATCTAAATTTTAAAAAATAAGTGACTAGAGTATTTTTACCATAGTTTTTATCCATTTCGGAAGACTATTTACAGTCGAGCTACCCATGAACCTTTCGTCGACAACCAAAACTGCTCCCCAATCGTTTTTATGCCTGATGCATCGTCCAAGAGCTTGATTTAGTGCTCGAAAGGCTTGAATTGAATACCAATCACCCCCACTAAGAAGACCTTTTGATTTATTCAAATCGTTGTACATCATCTTCATATCTACGGGAGGATCTTTGCGAACAGCGAAAGGAATTCCGACCTACAATAAAAATAAATTAGTTCTTTATATGTTAACTCTCGTTCTTAATAATTTATAAACCAGTAATTCAAAATATTAAAAAACGTTCGTACTGTTATTACACAACGGGCTTCATTATCGCTGAAGTCAATTCCTTCGGCAACTTTTCCTCTGAAAACTGCAAACAGAAGGGCACCTGTGATTCCTGATCTATTTGAATCAGAAGTTTCTCTTATAACTGTTCTGAATTCAGACATGACGTCATCCAGTTCATTTCCAAAACGTGGTTCTATAAGAACGTGTTTATAGCTCTGTAGTTTAGTCCAAGTTGAAGTATCCTTCCACCTTTCGATTTGTGTGCTCATCATCTTATAGGAGGAAAAGAAACAGAGCACTCCGTGTGGAACTACTTGACATACTTGAATCAGAAGTCTTCCTAATTCATCCTAAAATATTTTTTTAATTAAAATTGTTTTGAAGATTTAAGCCACTTCAGACGAAATAAAATAAATTACCTGAAAGCTGAAGAGGTTCGTGTTTTGATAATTTGCTTTGAGAGGAATTCCTGTAGGTCCACGAGCAATTCCTCGAACGTAGACCTGATCTTTTGGAATGACGTGATTGGCTTGCAACATGTTCGGGAAAGAAGTTCCAAGTTCACTCTGGAACGAATTTGTGGGCGCGAGAGTACCAGAAGCCAAAATAATGGATCGTGCTAAATCAGAAAGAGGTTTGAAAATCACACCTGGGTACATGCAGAGCAATTTTAGCATTCTCATGCGTTTCTTCTGAGGTCGGTCTGATCTGGTCCACTTATCATCTTGTGACTACGATTAAAATTATTAAAAAGAATGCTTTAGTCAACTACAAACAATTAATTGTTGAAATTAAATAATAAAAAAATAAAAAATAAATACTGCTTACAAAGATTTTAGCATCCCAAACAAAGCTTTCGGTAATGCAAGCTTTAAAGTGTACTCCATCTCGCTGACAAGAGGTCTTTTCAAGCAAAAATAACATATCCTCAAGTATTCTCTTTGTAGCCTGAGTTATAGTTGGTTTTTCCTTTTCTCTTTGATTGAAATCTTTCCGAGTGTTTTCTTTTGCATTGTTGTAATCCACGATGGCTTGTTTGCAGGAGTCGTAAAATACAGATTGATTATTACTACCCAATCCATTAATATCGAGGAACTGCTGAAACTCTAATCCATTCCAATATTTACTGCAATATTCTTCACCATTGTTCTGAAACAAATAATTTTTTTTACATATTTTCAAAGAAAAGATACACATAATAGTTTTACTCAATCCGCTAATTTAAAATACAAAGATGGAATTTATTGTTCCATTTTTGAGATTTTAAGGGTTTTAAATATGTTTTTTAAAATAAAACAAATTAGTAGAGTTAATACTACTCACGATGGAATTAACGGTTTGTAAGTTAATAAATTTTATCATTGAATCGCAGTAACTACGAATCTGAGTGTAAGTGAACTTTATGCCAATATCTTTTGTCGTTAGAAGATGTTTACAATCTTCTTTCACCAGTTCGAAATCATCTTCTCTGATAGTTTTACTTGCTACATCCCGACAGATGTCTTCGATGTTGTGTGCCTCATCCAGAATTATTACTTGATCCTTCAAGTCTAGTTGCATCTGACAATGAGATTAAATAATGATAAAATGGCATATTTTTAAGGGTAGGTAATAATTACCATAATATTAAATTTAGTTTTGCCAATTTCACACTTGCAATAATAAATATCTTTTACTAAAACTAGGCCATTTACCACCGTTTCGTACAGACGGCCTGGTTTTAGTGAAAAAATATTTATTACTGTAAATGCAAAATTGACAAAATTAAATTTGTTATAAAAATTGAAGAATTTATAAAGAAATTTTTTTAATGCAGCTTACAGTTTCGCGAATCGAAGGATCGATTATATAATTATAGGGACAGAAAATAATTTCTGCTTCAAGCATTAATTGCCTCGCTGCAAAATATGGACAACATCCAATTGTTTGTCCAGTTTCAACCAAATCTTCCACATCCCATGGTCCATCAAATCCGAGATTGCGTAATTTCGCATTCGAGCCCAAATCATTTTTATTCCTATCGCTATAATAGGGACATCCAATCTTCTGCAAATATAAATTAAAATAAAATTAATCCAGGAAATAAAGCAAATTTAAAAATAAAAGTTGTTATTTAATAAGAACTACAAACCTTTACAGGGTCCAGTAAATCATTGCAAAGTTGAGTCTTGCTCTTATTTGTCGCTTGTTGAATACACGAATGCTCTCGACTACTCAAAATCGTCATCCTAGAATAGTTTAGAACATTTTAGAGTTTTATATTTCGATAGTTCTGATCTTAAACTGAATTCATTTAAAAATAAATAGAAAAATATATTGTTCTGAAAACAAAACAAGATTAGGTGAATTTAGAAACTGTGAATTACAAACTAGGGTTTACAAAATATCAGGATACAAATTATTTTCGAAGAATATTCACTTTTTATATCTGTAGGCTGTTTTCTTCAGTTCCCTTATAACTTGTTCAATTTGCTTATGTGTTCGAGATCCGTAGTAAATTTTTGGAATTTTAGGACGCTTCCTGTAAATTTAAGAAGTTTATTTTTAATTTCTCATTGGCAGTTAACAGGTAGTTATTATTTTTCTACTTAATTTGACTAAATCTAAATACTTACCCAATTAAATCTTCTTCGTCTTCTTCAATTATATTCTCATAGTTTAAATCAGTCGCCGTTTCTTCTTCGCAGCATTTACCTTCGGAAATCTTGGAACATCCAGGCTGGTCCTCTGTGTGGTCTTCAACATTAATAACATACAATTTTGACTAATTATTATTAAACAAAAATATTTAATTTCAATAAAAATAATTTATCATGGAAGATTTTTGAATTCTTGAAAAAAAAAAAAATTATCCTCTATCAAGTATTATACAAAAAAATTTACAATTCTATCCTAAAAAACAAATTCAAACATACCTTTGTAGTAAAACTGGTCATCTTTTTTGTTCATATTCATTTTCATTATATTTGGTCCGCCTAGAAAGACCAGATTAGGATTGAAAATATTCTTAAATAATATTTGAAAATTTTTAGAAGTGTTTGATATAAATAAAGAAAATATGAGGAATAAATTAAGAGTAGAAATAAAGAAGTAAAACTTATATTTGGATGGAGTAGAGTGGTAGGGATGTCAAAACATGTCGCTAGAGAATGAAAGGATGTAAGTACATTGAATGACATCAATAGAATGGTTTAATCCAGAGAGGAAGCAGGACGAGGCTAATCGCTTGGTTGAAAGGAGACGAAGCCGAAGGACAACCTGCCTTAAGCCGTTTGTACGAATTTCAGAGTCAGAAAACCCGAAATGACCCTGCACAATTCGTCTATATCTAATAGGGGCAGAACTTTTTAAAGCCAGTCTTCTATAATCCGCTTTTAGCCAAGAGTTGCAAACCATTGTTGGGACGATTTTGAAAAAGAACAGAAAAATGTACAAGCGTGACAATGGGGAAGCCCCTCAACTTTTCTGGATCAGAGATCAGTTTTTGTTGTCTCTCAGATTCGAATAGCAACGCAATTTTTAACTCTTTCAACTGAGAAAACAAAACTCAATGGATTATTTTCAAACTACCAGTGAATATTCGTTATAATTTATACATGAAAGAACTTTAATATAAGAATTTAAAATAAAATTGTAAATGATTAATATAATTCGAGATATAATTACTTTCAACTTCAAGATATATTTCTAAAAAACTTCAATTCAAATAAATTCAACGGGTTTAAAAGAAATTCAAAA
>JAUEJJ010000017.1:4398118-4411301 GCA_032164275.1 Synergus coniferae | reverse complement strand
TTTACAGGAAAAGTTTTCGATTGTACTGCTTATACACACTTTTATCCCAAATTTCCCGAATCTTATCATGAATTCCCAGTATTTTCTAGTATTTTCAAGGTCTACTGTAAATTTCCGGTTTCCCGTTTTTCTGGATCGCTATAGACACGTTAAATAGACTTTCGCATACTCTTTATTAAAGATTTACATGGAAATATTGTCAATTGAGATTTATTATTTACATAGAGAATACTTCTTTTTAATATAGTAAAAAAATGCACTGCATATAGAGAATGTAGCGAAAATATTCGTCCGCAAATTACAGAAAATAATAACCGATATTCAGAAAATTGCAAAGTTCATGATTACAAAACATTTTCGATAAAACAATATTCCAATTCAATTATTAACGTTCTGATTCGCTGCCATCGTACTGTTCTCTGAATATAGACATAGCCTCCGGGCAATGGAGACAATCATAATTTTCCCGTCGCAGGATAATTTAACCAGCAAAATATACAGAATAGTAAAATCGCATGCATCATTATTGTATTTGATCATTTTTTTTCCATAAATGCTCAGCATTCCCACTAGCAACGTAATTCGGCTACTAATCGATTTCAATTAACTCGATTGAAAACGAAAATAATTTTACTTGAATAATTTATTAATTATATAAAATCATTATAAAATTGATTGTATTATAGATGAAAATATCTCGAGAAGATAAAATAGAATAAAAATAAAGTCTCTCAATTCTTTTATCCGGTAAAAACGTAAAAAATCTGCTTCACTATACTTTTGTAGAGAAATAAAAATATGTTTACGGATAAACTTGTAGAAAATGGAATAAAAAAGTAGAGGTTTGGACAATATTGAATCCGGACAAAGTCTTCTCTCGTACACAGTCAAACAAACCCACCAGGGATTGTTATCCGAGGGTCTCGAGGACCGATTGATCCTCAGGAGTCAATCTCGAATGGTTTGTGGTGAAAGGGGAAGAAATCAAGTACCAATTAATTCAGCGCCACTATCCAGTTTAGGAAATTGCAGTTAATTTGCTTTGACCGCTGACTTTTTTTTAATCGCGCAACATCCAGAGCCTTTTGATCACTCGTCCAATTTTCGCGGAAAATCCTTCTATCTCAGTGCTTTTTTTCATTTATTTAACTCATTTTAGATTATTCTATAGTTAAATATTAAAATATTTATGTCAAATTTCTAAAATCATGAGAAAATATATCGGAATTTGTATAATACAAGCAATTGTTGCAAAGAAATAAAGTAACATGTTGAGTATTGTGATTTTGAAAATGCCTGTGCGCATCTCTTTACATTACACATTATTATACATAAATAATTGAATATGCATGATGCATTATGAATTCTAAAACTACATTGCCGCTGGTAGTAAACTTCCATTACGTGAAAAGTTGTCAATATAAATTGTTAAAGTGAGCGCTACTATTATAAACAGCAAAGATTATTGCATTTACGCGAATGCATACGCTTAAGTAGACACAACGAAGTTAATGGCAGGGAATGCGGCTAACGAAGTTTACGAAGACGCTTAAATTATGGGGTCGCGCTAGAGAGGGTGGTCCTTTTGAACAGGATGGGTTTGGTTCAGTACTCTGACGCGGTGAACTTCAGTACCGAGTACTGTCGTTAATTAGGTACCTGCAAAAAGAAAAAACGAAAATGGAGGGCTTCGATGTGCGTAGGATGCCGGAGGGTTGCAGAGTGTTATTGACATGATGGTGTCGAGGCGGCCATCTTGGCCCGCTGGCACCCCGTCGGAGTAGTAGGTACGTCCTTGTCCCCTGCTTCGTGTGACATTCAACGAGCCTAACCTAACCTGCACTAGCCGCCCTAGCCACCCTTTCAACCAACCCCAGCAACGAGCGACGAGGGTCCTGGGGGTTGCTTGTCGCCATGGCGACCAACGCTTGCCCAACCCCTGATCCAAACACGAAATCGTGTCTGTGGCCTATGTACTTCCTCTATATACAGGACATTTACGTAAACACCGACAGGACACCTCCATCGGCTCCATCGTACTTACTACCACTGCATTGCTATCACGCAGTAGCTCATTATCGCGCCAATCATCCTATTTATTTTCATGCCCGGCAGCTATACGGACTAAAGTAGACGTATGCATTAAAATCTATGAATGTGCCTTTTTACTCGAGTATTCAGAAATGTCAATTTCATTTGAAGAAAAGAAATATATCGTTTTAAGAAGACTGTAAAAATGATCTATGTATGATGAATTGTCAAATTATATTACGGTTTGGTAATAAATTGCCGTTGGAGTATATTAGATGTTCACAACAGACACTTTTTACAGAGAATTTTCTGAATCATGTGCTTTCATACCAGCATCTACTATATTATACAGCCGGATTGCAGACTGTATATATAAACAATTTTGTATTGTTATATCGTACATTTTAATTATGATAGAAATGATAATTGCAGACAAAATTCAACATTGACGTGTAGTAATTGATATTTTCCAAACGACTCAACTGAAATAATTATATCGCATCACAAAATCATTATTGCAAGTTAAAGTAATTACGCAGAGCACTTGTAAATACAGAAAAATGACTAAAATGTTAATGGTTTTATTGAAGTCAATTACTGGTATTAAGAATTATTTTGCAACACAGAAGAGCATTAAGAAAACAATTCTTCGTTCCTTTCCGGATTTAAACTTTCTCTTTACTCTATTTAAGCTCTTTTTACGTCTGAACATCTAAAACGCAGATGTTGCCACCATATTCGTGAAAATATAATAACCTCTCAATATCTTATGCTCAAATAAACAGCAATGTGTTACACAATATTTGGCGCAGCCTTCGCTTTATACAATGGACTCAGAAGTCTGGAAATTTAAGGTTCGTTAAGTCAAACGCAACTGACGTGAATCGCGCAGGCAAAAAACTTGGCATATTTTTAGAAAACCCTCTACAATCGAATGGTGTAATTTGTGAAAATGTAACGTTCAAAAGTTCGAAAACAAAGAGAATGTAAAGCTTGAAAAGTGGTCTTACAAGTTTCACTCGTATTTTTGCATTCAAAATTAAAACACTGGGAGTATTTTTCTGTTTTTACGCATCCGAAATCATGGAAGTTTTCAGGTGTAAATGCTGAGTTTGAAAAACATGCAAATGTTCAGAATTTTTGGATTGAAAATATCCAAAAGAAGGGATGAAAATAAATGGAAAGTAGTAGAATTAACGCTGCATGCATAAACAAAATACTTACATTCTTTCAACTTCTTTTCCTCCTCTTTGGCAATTTCCTCTGCAACAGAAATAAACGTAGAATATTATTAAACTGATGTAGCAAATTGTATCAGAATTCTTTCAGCTTCACAAACTCTAGAACACTCATCAAATCCATAAATATTCCCTGAAGGTCTCATCTTTCAATCAAATTTTCCGCAATAATTTTTTCCCTTTTAAATTCTCGTAAAACAGACATTACTGTAAAATAAACGACAATTTTCTTAATTGGAAGGATAAATTTGGTCGATGGGACGTTTGTGAAATATCGACCTGGTTCGGATATAAATACACAGTCATGCTCCACTACCAATAAAAGGTCCTGTGTATACATTGAATGGATCTGTGTTAATAGGCATTATATTTTGAGTTTGTATTATGAGCGTTTTGGATTATGGGCCTGTCAGCGGGCTAATAACTGGTCTAAGACTCTCCGCACATCTGATACGAGAAGGGCCCTTTTACAATGTGCGTATTAAATACTAATCGCACTCGTAATGTGCACGAGAATTATGTACCTACGCACGTACACACTCTTAATATAATAGCACGAGTTAGGCGAGTATGGGACCTTCAAAGGCGCCGACGAAGGTTTTAAAGAGCGACTGACGTGTCGGTGCAGCTTATATTCAAACTATTCGCGACAAAAGCTAAGCTTATCAGTTACCGTAAAACAAATCCACTCGGAAAAAAATTGCCACTTGGCTAAAAAATGAGTTGCGGCTAAAAATGATATGCCACTAAAAATGATACCATCATCCTTTAGCCGCAAATCCGCATATAATATGGGACTAAACGCATGATTTGTGACACATTGCCATTCGGAAAACTAAAAATTTTAAGGTACCATTTGGACAGCCTACAAATTTGAGGGCATCTTGCACTTAACATTAAAAATGAAAAATCTACGGTTTCTCGAGAAGGTAACATTTAAAATTTGATAATCTCGTCCTCTAATTTAGCCTGCAAACATGAATAAATCTGACGAATGCTGTTTCTCTATTCGTGTAATGTCGCTCGATGTTTCGCACACCGGAAGAGTTTTCCCCCACGAGGGTGAAGCGCCTAATAAATAATTCCCATTTGCCTACCCCTACGAAGCCTACCCCTAGGTTCTATCCCCGTTTTATGCATTAGAAACGCGAAGTGCACTATGCTCTCGAGGAGGAGGGTTGAAAATGGCTGCGGATGATATCAAGTCCCGGGGGTTGAAGCAATTACGTGGATTTGCCGATGATCTCAATGATAATGACGATGGCGACGGCGATGACGAGGATATATGTATAAACCACAAATAGGACCTCACCCTCGCATGATAGATAAGGAAAGGGCCGGCATTATCGTCAAGTACATGCTGCATACGTCGGAGATGAGATCCTCTCTTGTGTATAGTGAATATATGTACTTGGTGAAGGTACTGCAACCTCCGTCCAAGCTATGGGTATCATACAAAGGGGATGATTTCATGGGGGTGCCGAAACGGTTTCATTACGCAGCTTCGCGAGGGATAATATCCTGGGATCCGTGCCAGCGCAAAGGGGATCAAATTCTGAATTTCAAGCCTCCAGGGATGAATGCTTCGAACCCTGTGGTGTACCTTCTTCTCTTTAGATAAACGGAAATCTACTCTGGCATTCTTAGCTTCAGTTCCGAAAAACTCTACTTCGCTTTATAGCGGAAATTCAAGCGCATAAGAAAAAGCTTCAATTCTGATTAATTTCGTAAATTTTTATTGGAATTATTGTAAGATGAGTTCATAAACTAAAAAAAAATAAGTTCGAGTTACATATACCAAAATCGTTGCTGCAATCATAATATTACGGACATAACATAAAAAATTCGAGGTTTTTTATATCCAAAAGCATATTTCTGACATGTATGTTCATAAAGAAAAAAATTGACGTTTTGCATTTATAATTATAATATTCCAATGTTTTTCGTTTGAAAGAGATTATTTTTCTTTGTTTCGTGTTCGAAAAGCAGGTATCAAAATCAGTGGGATGTTAGTCTCAGCGCCGCTTTCGTATTTTGAAAATGAAGAAATGATTTTGTCGGCACGTGCACGCCTTTAAAAGGTTCCGCTTAGAAGTTTTGACATGCGGTAGTATTGAAAAGCGGAACCGGCTGTCGAGATACGGATCTGACCAATCATAAAGCCGCATAATGGCCACTTATTCATCCATCCCCAAGAACTGCTTGCAACAACAAAAGCGGAAATTAGTCAGGTTCGTTATGCTTATTAATTGACTGACATTTCCGTCATATTATTATACGATGAATCGAGAGACCGCAAAGCACTCGAAGCCGACCCGATCTATATAGGGCGATTCAATAATCAACACCGTTCCGAAATAATTATAATGAACTATAATCCTTTGTTTTTCTTCTTCCTAAATATGAATCTATATTTATCACACTCGAGTAAATATAGTGTTATTTATATATTGTAAGTTTTAAACAATAAAGGATTAATTTCAAGTATGTAAATAAATATTGGTGTCAATATTTTTTCATATTTTTTTCCCCCGATTTTTGTTCAACAGATACAGGAGTATAAAATGAATAATAAAAGACTGAATGAATTGCTCTCGAAAACTGTAGTGCTTCGTTTTAAGGGTTTCATTTCCATACTGTCCTTTTCAGAATAATTATGCTTGAAACCACTAATTACCGGATTGCGTACTTATACCCTATCTGTTTATATAAAGTGGTTTGAGAAGACGAGCGAATCATCGAAAAGGCAAAAAGAGAAGAGAGAATATTTAATTCAATAAGGACAGAAAAAGCGCAACAAACCGGCAGTCGAGTTCCAGGATTTCGTTTCAAACGCAGAAAAAAAATTTCGTGAATAAAGAATATTTGATTCATTAAAATTATGGTCTGTCCCAATAATAAATCCCCGATAAACCTTCAGAATACATTCAATTCAAATAAATTTTAAAAACAACATTCACATTTACCACTTAGCATTTGGTTGGACAAAAGTGGTCTTGATTTAATTTCATATTTTTCATCCTTCTATAATTTAAAATATACACATGAAGAGATCTTTTGTGGTATTTTTTTCAGTATACTTTCTAATTAATAAGCGCCAACAAAGTTGGTTGGAAAAGACATTTGGAAAAGGGGTTCAGAAAAAAGGTTAAAAAAGGTTAAAAAAGGAGGGGTACAAAAAGGGGTGGGTATAACAAACATCTGAAAAATGTATTGGAAAATGTACTGATAAAAGTGGTTTTATTAAACAGGGGAATATAAAAATCCAAGATTAAGCGTCAAACAGCGAACTGGAAATTTCCTGTGAACCCTTGTCATGTTGAAATAGAATTTTCGCTCATTTCAAATGGTGATTGAGTAAAATTGATCAAAGCCGGTCGTAAATTAAATAGGATTTTGCTATTACTTGGACATTCTATGCAAATGGTTCGAGAAAAGGACAGGAAGTAAAGCGATGGCGGCCTGACGAGATCTGTCGCTGATTGGCTAGCAGTGAGGGAACGTGTTTTAGGGCACCCTTCGGATCTGCCCTCATTGTCATTTTAATTTCAACCCCTGAAGGCAGTCTATGGGGTCCATCCGTACGAACGCACCCTTCGCGAGATTGGCTTGACGACGCAGAAACTGGTTACGATGGAAATGGCAGATCAATTTAAAGGGTGGCCAAATTTTACCCACGTTTCTATTTCTTTACCAAGAATTCGTTTACAAAAATATCCGGAGCGACAAATGTTCAATGCTGACTTCGATAGCCTTTCTCAAGATTCACATTCGATTTTTCGGAAAAAATAATGATTAGTAACACCCCTTACTCTATTTGGAATGAGTTAGGGGATGTGATGGAATATTTTTAAGCTTCAGATATCTGCTCTCAAAGCATTTAAAGTTAAATTTATTCTTCTCAATTAAATTGAGAAGAATAAAATTGGGCAGGTGTATAAAAATAAGGAGATTTTAAGGTTTTTTAAAGCAGCGATTGTTTAAATTTGACGAGTAAAAAGATGTCCACTTAGTCAAGAACTTCGTGGACATTTTCTATGCACTTGAAGGATAAAAACCTCCCCTGTATGAGACCCGAACTGTATGTGACAGCCATTTTAATTTTAACCCTCAAGGCTCTCTGATTTTCATTTCCCATGATGGTATACATCAACTTCTCGTCCCTCTCTTGGTTCCTTTCAATTCTGGTATTTTCGCTCCCTCGACGAGGTCCGCACCCTATCTCGACTGTCGCATCTCGAATCGAATAAAAGCTCCGGATAAACGACAGCGTTTAATTTCAGGATAAGCCACGATAAGTTTCAGGTACGCTTTTGTCTTTTGAGCAGCCTTTCCACGGCTTCTAAGCGCAATAATGGGTACATTCGAAGCGAGTAAGTCACGTGGTCGTTATTAAGAACTGATGCAAAATGCTGACGTTTCGAAAGAGCTTCTTGAAATGTAGGTTATTATCACGAATTAGACACGTGCTTCTTATTCTTCCTCGAATTACGTGACCAGATTTACAAGTAGGTATTGTTCCATACTTTGAAAAACTGGAAACAATGTTGAATTGTAGGGTAAAAATAAAAATATATTCAAGAGTCTGTATATATTTCCATATAGAATGGACTTCCTATATTTGAAATGAAACTTCGAGGTCAACACATTTTCCATAAAAAAAAAGACCAAGTGGAAAATGTGTATTTTTGATATGTTATTAATTCAGGTATATTAGAATAAAAGAAATTTTTATATTTTTTTCAGAGAAATTTGTATGAGAAAAAACAATGTTTTGTGTCCTAAAATATTTGTTTGACTTTATAACAAAAGGGAACGATATAATGCGATGTAATTATTCTAGCAGAACCTACCTTTTCAGTATAAACTTCAAGCGTTTTGAAAAAATTCACATTGTTTCGTAGAAATAGCTTTAGGCACTTAAGGAAAGTTTTCAACTTTGATATTCAGGATTCAGAGCGTTCGCACCACGAGTTATTAAACTCTCGAACGCTTCTAAATGGAAACTATGGTACAGTCTCTATGAAAAATTACTCCATTTATGAAATAATCACCTGTTACGTAGGTTCATTGTGGTTTAAAATTTTAAATGATCTCTGATAACTCGTGTCTAAAATTGCTTTTCTGAGCCCTATTTAATCCGCTCTTCCAAACTACTTTTCCCACAGCCTTTCTAATCCATTTTTACCAAAACCCATATCCAAAGCCTTTTTACCAAACTCCTTTTTCAGATCACTCTTACCCTCCTCTTTTTTAATCAACTTTTCCAACCGCATTTTACAAAATTTCCTTTCCAAATGAAGTTTTCAACTTCTTTTTACCAAACCTCTTTTCCCACAACCTTTTCAACCTTTTTTTAAACCCCTTTTTCCACCTCCCCGTAGTGGAAAATAACTAACTTTCAAAAGAGAAAAATGAAGAAGGGGGTGGAAAAAAGGCACATGAAAAATGATTTTAACAGAAAGAACCTGAAAAAGAGATATTTGAAAAAAGTTTTTTATAAAAAGAAATTGTAAAAAGGCATTTCAAAAAAAGCTTTTCCTAAAAAGGGGTTGGAAAAGTTCGATAAAAAAGAGTCTAGTAAAAGGGAGTAGAGAAAGTGGGTTAGATAAAAAGGGGTTGGAAAAGGGGGTTGAAAAAGAGGTAAAAAAAGGCATTTGGAAAAGGGGTTTGGTAAAAAGGAATTTAAAAGGGGGGTTCAGAAAAGGAGGTTGATAAACAATTATTTTCATACACATTTGGAAAATATAGGGTATATAATAATTATTATTATAGTTTAAGAAACAGGAGTCTTCATTATTTTTCAGGGCAATGAATTATTTTTGCTAAAAGTGTTCTATTGTCTAAGTTTCTGAAGGCGAGTATTCGATATCTACTTCTATGCACTGAAGAAAACAAACGAGAAAAAAAAAGATTGGGAAAAAGCCATCGCGAAAACTGTCTTTTTAGAGAGCTTGCACGACGAGAGGCGGAGAAATTTGTCGCCGTCTCTGCTTCTATCGGGCTTTCCATCTTTTCTTCTCATTACTCAGCTTGCGCCCCAACCCTGGAGGCACCCCCGACGCACCCAGTTTCACTATAGCAAGCTCTCTCTCCGGGGGCGTCTAATAATGTCGCCAGCCAGGCGTTTTACGTTCCCGTTCCTGCTCCCTGTGCCAACCCCCAACCCCAACCCGTACACCACCCCCGAGGGCTCGAGCCATCTACTGCCGGCAAAATGAGCCTCGCTTCACCAACCAGCCACTCCCGGCCACCCCAGCTACATCGTGCCAGACTCTGCTTTTCCTCATATCTATGAAGGTACGAAAAAAAACTGCGAGAAAATACTCTCGACGTTTCTACTAGCGAGGATCATCCTTCCCCATCGTGTCCTTAGCTTAGAACGAAAACTTTTCATGTAATGAGAAATGTTTCGAATACAATGTATCAAGGGCGGCAATGTTTTTCTTGGTATTTATTCTTTCGAGGAAAGAAAAAATTATATGTCATGAAAAGGAAAAGATTTCTTGCATTATTTTTTCTTCGATTTTATCAACATTGAAGGCAATTATTGCCTCAATTTCTCGAACAAAAAAATAGGGTGTTATAAATATGTTTGCTTATTTTGAAAAGTAAAATTAATATTTAATAATAAAATTTAGTATTTCTCAAATTTTCAAAATTTAGATGTACCAGGAAATCAATAATTTGAGCTTTGACACTTTCAAGTTAAATTAGAACTGTTTTATATAATATTACATTTTAAAAGAGTATTGATTTTATAAAAAAAGAATTTGTGCTATAATATTATTAATATAGGTACGAATTCCAATGGTTATCAAGGGCCCTTTATCAGGATCACTCCTCGAATATAAAAATCAAGTATCAATATCCGACCACTATAGACACGTGCATGAGTGAAGTGACACGCGACAGGTTTTTAATCAATGACTAAAATTGTATTTGTTTCTGTTTCTGTTATTGTGAAAATATAGACGGGTGATTCAGATAAATATTTGAAGAAATTAACCAATCTGATTAATATAAAAATTCTACTTGATGCTTTAAACTTCTCTAAAAAATTCCTCTTTTTTATTATTTTCCATGTTATAATTCGTACGATAAAAAAATACGGTGGTCATTTAAATGAATAATTGAAAAGCACTATATGTCCCTTTCATTCGACAGATATTCGCTAAATAAATCACATAGGGTAGTTATTTAGTCAACATGTTTAAATTTACTCAAATATAATTCAATGATTAAATTAAATCAATTAACGTGTATAATTTTAACGTGTATAAACTTTCAGTATTTTGTATCCTTTGGGAGTCATTATTTAAGAAATTTTTTTAATTAAAGAGGAAAAAAGGAAATCGTCCATGATTCCTGTTTTGAACAATTTTCTTTTGGTAACAAAATAAAAATAAGTCCAGGGAGTTTAAGAAATTAAATTATACTGTGAAAACCTTCCAGTACAAACGAGAAAAAAATTCCGGTTACTGATAAAATCCCCGGTACCGTCACTTTACGGGTTTTCCGCGATGAATAAAGTTCCCGGTCATTTCCTGATAATGAAAACTCTTTCTTTATCGTTGACATGAATAATTTCCAGCTCGAGTGCCTTTCTGGTATATAATTGTGGGTGAATCTTATCGTGAAGCATGAAACGGAGGCGCAGTGGTCCATTCGAGGTTATCCGAGGTGGATCACCCGGTAGGTTATTTGGCTTTATGGTGTGGGGAATATACTATGCCAATATGACGTGGAGGGCTTGTTCACAGCGAGGGTGGTGGTAGCCATGGAAACGGCGGCACCCGCGAGTGTCGGCTCCAACGCCACCCGAATCCCTCATCTTCAAACTCCCTGAACCCGCGCAACCCCCGATTCCACCAGTTTCCGATCTCCAGCAGAGGTGGTACGAGGTGGGAAGGAGCGGCGGCGGGGTAGAGAGGCTGTGCGGTGCTATGGAAAGGGGAAAAGGGGGCTCGAAACCACCCCCAAAGCCGTTCCACAACAGATATAGGTAGAGAGGGTGCCTACGCCTCCGCGATCAATATGGTGGACAGACACACCGACACCCCGTAGGGGAAAACCAACTGAATTTACCAAATCATTCCTTTTTTTTTCAAGCATGTCGTGGCGAAAGTAAGTTCGTTGCGATGGTTACCTTCCGCCCCACACCATTCGCCATTTCGGATGCATCTGATACATTTCATGTATGCGGGGTTGATACATATGTCATATGCGAGTACGCGCCACTAATTCCCGGCGTGAATCACACCATCGTTTTCCGCATGGATTAGAATTCAAGGGATGATCTGACTTCTCACGGTTTTCAGTATTTTGAGCATTGTTTAGCAAGACTAGAATAAAGAGTGATGAAAACTCCACTTTTTTTTTGTTTGATGAAGAAGCAACTAATTTTAATGTATTTCAACGAATTTTCTGGAATTTTTATGCAACGAATTTTAAAATGTGTAAAAATATTCCTTGTAAATGATTTTCGATGGAATAAAAATTTCACAAACTATTAATAATAATAATATAATAAAAATATAAAACTCGAAATAAAATGGATAAAACAACAACAAAGCAGGAGCAAAATTAGCACCAATTTATCCGTAATTGGAGAATGCAATACATACATGCACGGGAATAAAAATGATACAGATTTTTGCGTATTAAAAAGACTGAAAAAGAACGAATAAATTGATATATGTATTGTAAATACAACACATTCATAAATCGATAGATTGACTTTATTCAGTTTTTACTTTCAGAGTCAATGAATGAATGAACGGGGAATTAAAAGAAGATTGAATGGAATGCAATTTCGTAAATTTAGTTTTATCCCACTCGATTAATTTGATACATTTTAACCCATACCAACCCCCGATTTGGCATTGCCAAGGAATAATGCTGTCGATATTTCGATGCGCAGCAACCTCAGGTGTACAAACAGACCGCGGGCGAATTGTTAAAAACTCTCACGAGTTTAATCTTTCGCTTTGGGCAATTCTATTCAAATTCCAACCAAACAGCAGTATTTCACTTTGCTTCACGTAAAATCTGTGCACACGACCAAGTATCAAAATAGTTTTTTTTTATCGAATATTGAACTGTCAGCAATTTTTTCAGCACTCCACTAGCTATGTAAATCCGAGATTAATAATTGTGCTATTAATAATGATAAAGTAGGGATTTTGAAGAATTTCCAATTTTTGTGAGATTTCTAATGATTCCGAGAGATTAATAAGAAATTTAGGACTACCAAATAATAATAATATTAACAACAGCAACAATAATAACAATAACAGCGAATTTTAAGAATTTTCCGGATTTTTGAAAGATCTGGCCGAAATAAATGTTGTTATTTGATGAAAAAGTCAGACGACACAATGACAGTTGTTCTTTTGAAACTCGAATTGTATGCGAGCGGCGAATGGGCAAGCGTTTGGGCGGCTTCTCCGGTTTCAACCGTCTAGCCGCTTTCAGCACACCTCGTGTGCTGAAGGCCGTCTCGCAATAATAATGATCATCATAGGACATTTATTATCAGCCGCTTTCTTTGCTTCTTTCCAGACTCGAGGACTTGAAAAAAAAAAATTATAGTGACTCACTCTTTTTCATCGAAGGCGGTTATGTTTTTATTGAAGGGACACATCCTTCGAGAGGACAATAACAAACACTTCATCACATCCAACATAATAGCGAACATATTCAAGAACCACTTAACCTGATAATATCCCATATACTTATATTCTCCAATGATGAAGTTCCAAACTTGAAAACTTAAAAAGAAAACACCCAAAAAGAAAGGAAAGAATTAGATTTACTTTCTTATGTTCTGTTATTCCTTATTTTCAACAGAACACAGCCTTCGAAAATTTTTAAACGGTCTCTAAGATCAAGTACAATCAAATTTAGAGTCC
>JAUEJJ010000017.1:4082418-4095863 GCA_032164275.1 Synergus coniferae | reverse complement strand
GTTATTTCTAAACATTTATGTGTAAATAATTTTTTTCGTATTTTCACGGATTGACCATATTCTAATTTTGATTAGTAAATTATATTTCATCGATGAATAAAATAAAAAATAAATAAAGAAAAATTATCTTACATTATTATTTTGCAGGGGGGGGGGGCACGGTGGCTTGCTCCTCCAAAGCCCCGAATTGAAATTTTGAGATAAGGTAAATAAAATTTACGAGAGTGGAAGGGGAAGGGTAATTAATTACTAATTATTAGTTTCCCCCCCAAAGCCATTCTTTAGATTCGCCCCTGTTATTTTGGAAAATATTATAAATATAACTAAATTTTTAATTGAACGGGAAAGGTCATTATTAGGTGCCCCCAAAGCCCTTCTCTAGATCCACCCCTATTATTTTGGAAAATATAGATATAACTAAATTTTTTATTGAATTCCAAAAATGGTGTAAGTGGCGGCATCTAGTGTCAATATTGAAAAGTCAAATCAATATAATGAGACGGTAATATACCACTAGATACCCTCTTTATCTATATATTTTCTACATAGTAAATTATCATTTATCTTTTTTGAAAAGTTTTATAATATCTTTGTTCACATCAAAAAAATTAATCTTTTTTATTGATCTTTTTATATCCCTTTGAATTCTTTAAATTCCACTGTATTCTTATGATCCCCTTTGAAATATTTTGAATTAATCGTAAATGCTTTTAAAAAGAAGTATTGGATCCAATATTCTTCGAATCTGCTTCGAATCAGAGATTATCTTTTTCGGCCAATTCCAATACGTTTCTAATACTTTTTTTTGACTTCTAGTGAATTCCTGAGAATTTTGGTAATTTTTTTCAATGCTACCCAATTTTTAAAATTCAAGTGACTCGGATTGATTCGGATAAGATTTCTATCCGAAACTTTCGCCAGATCTAAGTAATTATAAATTAAAAAATAATTTCCCACACAATTAGAGACAACTTTTTATTGTTTCCTGTAATGTGAGTATTCTACATGGTGGTAAAACCTTATTGTAAATGCATGTTACATTGCTACAACCGTACAATTATAATGTATGCTAACGAAACAATTTCAGAATATTTTCTATCACAGGCAACAACGTTTATACAGTTTCCTGAAACAAATCGATGGGTATTAAAAATACATCTGCATTTTTCTCGTATATATTAATTAACTATAAAAAAATATAATTCAGTGTAGGATTTAGAAAAACTTAGTGGTTTCTTTTTCAATATTATGGTACATCATTCATATACATGTACGTATACACACGATTATAAGTTTTACAACGAAATCGAGAGTGAAATATTAATTTTCTCAAATGGGTTTAATTTCAGTTACATTATAAATTTATAATCAATTAGTGAAATAAGCAATTCGAATTCTAAATCTTGCACATCAAAATTATATTGTAAGACCTTGAAATTGCTAAAATCTACATCTAAATCGTTTAGAATAATTTTAGTAAAGCTCTTAGTATAAACCAGTCTAAATTTTCGAAAGTTTCAAGGAATTACAAATTAATTTTCGAGCTTGCGAAATATAATTATAATTTAAAAACATAAGATAAAGTACGTCTTGCAGTCTGATAATTGTATACACATTAGTCAGCACTGTTAACTTCATATATACCTTTCAGGGTTTAAATTTTAAGCAGGAAATATTTTTTTTCTTTTTTGGAAATCGTTTAAGACTCTTTGGATAGCATCTAATGAAAGCTTAAAAATTAAGGTAAAAATCACATGTCAAATTGATTTACGCGTATAAAAAAGTAAAAAAAAGCCTTTATAATTGCCTAATTTCTAGTTTTTATATAAAAACATCAAGTTGCTAAATTTTACAATTTTAAATAAATAAATTTCATTCAAAAAACAGTGTACAATTTCTTTCGTGAACGTATAAATGTTCACATTTCCTACAGCAAAAACATTAATAGCATTAGTACAAAAAAATATTTAAAAAATTGACTAAGTCACTCAACATTTTGAGACTTTGAGTAATTAAATAAATTACTACATAGCACTTTTGTGATAAACAATAAAAATAGCAATAGCAACCAGTAATGTCTTTTATGACAACTCGAAATATTATCTTCTGTATAATAATTAATCACCGATTTTTCAAAGGGTTTTTAAAAGTTAAAACCCTTTTCACGTTTTCAATTTTTCAGTACTTTTTAAAGTAATCGTGTTAAATTGTAGATTACGGCGTTAATACTGCTACGCCCTAGTTTTTAAACTAACAATCTAATAAACTCTAGCTTCTATAATAGGTTATATATATACAAATCATCGCAATTTATACAATACAATGTTTCAGGTCATTGTGTATTAAAACTCGATGTATCGGGTGAAACGAATTCGATATTTCTATAGTGCCCTGGTAGCAATAATAAAAATGTTTCAGAACGTTACTTTGCATCATTACACATATTTTTCGCCAGTCATCGTGTAATTCGAGTTAATGAATCACTTTAAAGTTAATTTACACCTGCAAATCTAGAGTTCTAAAATAATCGAGAATTTACTTTAGTAGATTCAAAAATTCAATGGGTATAAATTGAATTTTTACGATTGTAATTAAAATCATGATTAAGAGTATTGAAACCAATTTCTAACTTTTTGATTTCCTCATTTTACTCAACAAATATTATAATTAAATAATTTTTCACTCCGTAGCATTATTTACTTTTTAAACAAAAATATGCATACAGAGTGGAAAAATTTATAATTTTAATACATTTCTTGTAAAATGAAAAGATGGAATTTTGAACTCAAATTTCAAATTCTTCACTTTATTCAAAAAGTACTAAATTAAATATTTTTTTGATCAACAGACAAACTAACATTTCAAAAAAGAGTAGTGCTAAAGAGTGGAAAAATATTAATTTATAATATTTATTACCTAAAATGAAAAGATCCAATTTTGATGTTAAAACTTAGACCCAATTTTGAAAATTTTTAAGGTATTTTTAACAGTGTATTATGTTAAATTGTTTATGTTTTATGTAAGTTGTTTAGAACTCCAGGCGAATTTCTACGCTTAGCTTATTCAGAGAATCTTTACGCGAACTCGAATCATTTGAATATTTTACTCTCTACCCTAAATTCATTAAGGAAGCACACACTTTTTACTAATATTATTATCAAAACTTTTCAAGCTACACTCAGTCTCGTTGCACTTTTTTCAAGAACTTAGCCCAGAATAATAGGAATTAATTTATCAAAATTTCATCCTCTGATAAATATCGAATCATTTTCAAAAATCAAAACCCTGGATGGAATGCTTTCACTGGAAGCTTACTACTGTATCTTAGATTTAATAATACAATCTCGTATCTGGAATAGTCGCTGGGAATGTATCAATTTCGCTTTTAGAAATCCTAACAGACATTTCTCTTAAGGGTGTTGGATTCAGATTCTAACCTTTCAATTTCATTTCCTCATATTCATCAATAAGCATTAGAAATAAATATTTTTTCGCTCTGTAGATTTATTCTTTTTAAAAATAGAAGTATGGCTATAGAGCGAAAAAATGTTTAATTTCAATACATTTTGCGTGAAACGAAGAGATCTAGATTCTGAAAATTCAATAATTTCATTTTGCACAAAAAGTATTAAAATTATACACTTTTTCCTTCTATACACATACATATATTTTAAAAATTAAAAAATTAAATAATTAATAATAATATTATTATTATTATAAATCACAGAGTGAACAAATGTATTTGTAGTTTTAATATTTATTTAGTAAAATGTGAAATTTGAATTTTAACTAGGTTAAAACAAGTGTTCAACATCCTTAAAGGCCAACTTAAAGATCGAATTCCGATTGAGAAAACGATCCTGAAATTCAATAAATATAATTTATAGTTCATCATTTAGATTCGATGTAATACTGACCGTAAAAAGATCTCTGCTTATATACAAGTTTTGTTGCAAAAAATCTCTTCAGAGTACAGACTTGAAAAGAAAAGAAATTATCTAAATCTAAATTAAATTAAGGGTCTTGGGCTCAAATTCTAATCTCAAATTCTCATCTCTCCATTTTACTTAACGAATATTACAAATATATATTTAGGAAGTAAACTGAAGAAATCGAATTTCGAAGTTGGCACTTGGTTCCAATACCCTTAAGAGCAAGTCTTTTTACAAAGCGGTACTTTCTATTGGAGAACTACACCGATTGGGGGAATGACACTTCTCAGAGTGAAACAGCTCAGGAATTTCATTGACATCAGTCAACTTGTCTAAGTCAAGTTCAGAGAAAAAATCACTTTTCATTGTACCAACCGCGCTATCCAAATCAAAACTGTCTTTTCTCTCTAACTGGACCGAGTCAGATGAATTTTTAAACCTACTTTCTACAACCTTAAGTCTACTTTCGAGAATACTCTTCAAGTCCCTTTCCTCTGGATTCGAAAAACTATCACGAGATTCCAAGTTAGTTGGGAACTTTTGGCAAGATTTTGGACACTTCGATGCTTCATTTTTATTCCCTTCATAGTAAATTTCGTCCTTTTGATTCCTCTTAATTTCCGAATTCTCATTCGAATTCGAATCATCCCTCGCAAAAGCGTTTTTTGTTGTTTCCTTTGTCGGAGATATTTTAGTCCTCCTCAAGTAACATCCAGTCGATTTCGAGTTCATAGAATCATCCATAGATCCTTTCTTTAAATCATTTTCCTTCGAGTTTGAGTTATTCCGACGACAGGTTTTGTTTTCCTTTTCTGTTTTATTCTCCTTTTCAGAAGGTATTTTTGATTTGCTGATCTGCCTCAGATAAGTACCAACAATATTGCTAGCATTCGGAGTCTTGATTTTTATTTTATCCTGAGATTGTGATGTCAAAGGATTATTTATTTTATACTTATTCTCATTTCCGATTTGTTTAGAGACATTCAGATCCATTCCGGGGTCTATATTCCCCACGTATTTCATTTTTTCGAGAGTAGGTTTAGTATCCTCGCAATCGTTCTCTCGTGAATTTTCTTTGGTAGCCTCTACAGGATTTTTATTATTATCCTTAGTTCTATTGTGCTGTCTCAAATATCGTCCACTGAATCCACTAACATCCGGAGAGACAAGAACAGATTCTTTCTTCTCTCCTGAAAACTTTCTGCCCCTTCTTCCCGAATTTCCTGCACTCTCTTGGCTACTTTGCCTCGAATACTTTTCCCTCGTGATAGTTTCTGGTCCTTCTGTTGAGGAACGCTCTGGAGAAATTTCTCTTTCTAAGGTACTATCGTTACAACCACCTCGTTTTCTTTCCTGATGAACCTGACCTTCTGTGATGGGTTTCAATTGAGGAGCTAGAGTCTCAGGAGTTGTGGACTCACTGCCATTAGGACTCGGCCCTGTATAATGTCTAATGTCGAATTCAAGATCATAAGGCAAAGTCACTCCCACTGATAGATGCATTGCTAAACCTTCTAGCCAGACTTCCATGATTTCGAAAGGCGGCCTCTTATCTGGATTCAAATCGCAACAAAGGAATGCTATAGTGTAAAAAGTCTCCGGACAATTGGTGCAAAATTTTTCCTTGAAAACATGTTTGTTGAGACCGAAATCGGAGGACCTGGGAAGGTAGTCAGGATCGGCTTGGACTCGACCTATTATTTCACAGACAACAATACCGAAACTGAAGATGTCGACTTTTTCGTCGTATTTGTTGCCCTTCATCATCTCAGGAGCCATCCAGTAAGGATTTCCCACCACGGTGTACCTTTTCTTGCGTTCTTTTTTCGAAGATCGTACATCACCGTCAGAATGTCTGCTGATCTTTCTTTTATCGAGAGCACTTCCATTTTGCATTATTCTGGCGAGGCCGAAATCAGCAACAACGACGGTTTTATCCTCGCGAACAAGACAGTTGTGGGAATTCAAATCCCGGTGGATGATATTCATGGAATGTAGGTAAGCCATACCGGCTGCGATGTCTTTTGCAAAGGAGGTTCTTTGCTCCCAGGGCAACGGCTCATTGCTGTCGTGAAGTAATTCTCGAAGAGTACCACCGGCTATGAATTCAGTGACGAGATGTAACTTTTTATCCTTATAGAGGACGCCGATGAAGCGAAGGACGTTGTTGTGATGTAGGGAACGAAGAACTGCAACCTGGAAGGAATTAGAGATTAGATTAATTACAATATTTATTAAGTAAAATAAAGAAATCGAATTTTGAAGATAGAACTTGGATCCAAAGCTCTTAAATTATGTATACCTTATTAGTGGACATATCTATCAGTATCTATGAATTTCAAATAATTGTATTACCTCTTTTAAAAAATTCTTTTGCGCTTCTTCGTCGACTCTATACAACTCCTTGAGCACCATGACTTCATTCGTATCTCGATGAGTGACTTTATAAACTTGACCGAAAAATCCTTTTCCTAATAGCTCACCCTTGACTAAATCGCTTGCTCGGAAAATCCTTTGATTTTTTGGTTCCACACGAAACGATCTAGTTCGACTTAAATCGCAGGTGTTGTTTGGAGAGGTACTAAAAGAATGATTTCAATTACGATTACGTTTCAAATATGTACTCATTTAAAAATTACAAATTTTTAAAAAATATTTAAAAATAATTTTTCTTACCCATCAAGTAATCTTGACATAGAACTACTTCGTTCTTTATGTGCTGGGTCTTTTGTTCGTTTCAACTGTCTACTTCTTGTTCCACTGATATATCCTTCATCTCTTCTTTTGAACATCCGCTCTTTACTATCAGGACTTGTTTTAGGACTCGATGTTATCATTGTGGACGGAATATTCGAAAAAGTAGGCCTTCGAGAAACCGCATCTGGGTCGTGTTCTATCGTTAACTAAGCAGAATGAAGCATATATTTGTATGTATTTATTATAAACATAATTATGGCTTAATTTTGATAAACTTTTGTATTTTATCAATCAATACCTGCAAGACGGAATCTGAATATCGTATCAAATTTTCTATACTCTCGATAGGTTGATCTTTAACAGGTGTTCCATTAACTTCCAAGATTCGATCTCCAATGTGTAAAGACATAAGATCACTGGACATATTCAACCTGAAATTGATAAAAGTGTTACTTCACTTTTCTATCATTAAAATAAATGGAAAAGTTGCGAAATTAACAATCTTTTTGAAATTTCATTTTTCGTCATTAATATCGCAAGTCTTTTTCCAATAATTCTTGTGCAAAGCATGTTTGAATTATATGACGTGCAGTTTTCTAGGTGCAGGTGCATTTTTGATTGAAAAGTGCACATTTCCTCCTAAAATCCTCTATACGAAATCATTAAATATAAATAAATATCAATCCACAATAACACAAAATTTAATGATAAAGTTGATGCATTCCAGGGTAAAATTTCAGTACATTATTTCTGAAAATTTAACGTGCTCTGTATCCTCTACTTTTTAACAAATTAAATCTACAGAACTTTTTTAACTAAATACGGTGCAAGTTTAATCCGAAGAGTTAAGCATTCATTATTATACTATAACGTAATGTAATTGTTATGAAATGTTTCAGAATTTTGAATGACTTTTAGAATATATTGTCATTTCCCTGCCTCATGCAAATTAAAAAAAAATATGAGGCGAATGCTAGCATAAATGTAATATTACGTCCAGTGGTTATCTAATTAAATACGAGACGAAAAAAGCACATTATTTACTGTTTTAAGAGTACCTATTATTAGAGAAGTGGCAGCATAGCCTAAAGAGAACCTCCATCACAGAGGCCACCAGCTTACAGATCTTTCCACGAACATTTTTCATTAACCTGTATTTTAGTGCAGAGTTATTAAAGGCTGAGCATTAGTATTGGCCCTTAAATATCCGATCATGCATTTTTTTACTATTTAATTAACATTTATTTACTGACGAGAATTTAAAGCAGATTTCAGGATATTTAAGAGTTCTTTCTCTCTTTTTATATTCTTACTTTTATAGATTTATAAAATTAAGTATTCGCTTTACCCTTTATGTATTTTAATAAATACATAATAATCTTAATTTGCACTAATCTAATTCAAAAGACCTGAACTATCAGTCTACCTATATTTATGTTAAATATTAGTGCTCGTAAGCGTTAATACGCGAATTATTAAACCCGCATCAAATTATCTTTGTCCTTCCATGTTGAATTAATCATTAATCCAATCCTTAATTAATCTGCACTGCATTGATAAAGACTCATTATAACGTATTATCAGACGAGATTTATTGCTCAACGCAGCAATCGCTGCTCAGTGTATATATACTTTTGTTAATCTAAGTCGTACTCACTCAGAGATACGAAGTAATGCACCTCCACAACTTCGAGGACTTGGTGTTGTATCTAATGTTAGTCTTATGCCTCTTTGTTTTTCGAAATCACTCGTGTTTGGAGGGATTTCTACCAGTCGAATACTGTGAGGCTTCCTTGCAAAAGGATGATTGGCAGTTCGATTCAACGGTTTCATTTGTCGTTTGTAGCACACTCCACAGTAAAGTTTAGATCTTTCGACGAGAGCATAACTCTCCCCATCGCCTATGAAAGCAGCGCAGGAAGTGCAGGCAAAACATTCTGGATGAAATTTGTGATCACCTGCCAACATGACAGGTCCGGTGATAACTTGACCACAACCTTGGCATGCTTCTCCATAAGCTGCCCAGTAGTCGTCTTTGCAAAAGAGCAAACCGTCTTTTTCGAAATACCAAGATGATAATCCTGCATCACATGCTGAGCACCTGCAATTTTTCAAAGCATCCATTTATAACTTTCTTATTTTTCTTGGAAATCTACGTCAACAAAACTTATATTATTTCTCATAAGAATTATTTTATATCGACTTTTAGAAATTGAATTTTGAGGTTTGAATATGAACCCAACACTCTTAAATAGATATGTATTTTATTTTACCGAAAGCAGTCAATGTGCCATTCTTGGTTGAGGGCTTGGACAAATTCGTCATCGTCAATAGCATTTAGACAACCAGCACAAGTTAAAATTCCGACATCTCCACCTCCAGGATCTGTAAAATAAAAAAATCCATTTAAAAAAATATAAATATTAATGTAGACTTCAATTATTAAGATAATGAAAAGGAATTCAAGCAAATTAAAAAAAAACAATACCTTCTCATTTGATGAGAATGTAATTTAAAAAAATACGAAAAATTTATTTTTACATAATCCCTTGAAATTGTTACGAATTTCTTAGAACTTGTTGATGGTTTGCAAAAAGTGCGTAGTGCGAAATTTGAAACATTTTAAGTCCTATTACATACTAACAGTAAGCAAATCTCTACACTCGACAAAAAAGTAAGAACTGCTTGTTGTCAAATCTTAAATGTCAACTACGCAGTTACTACTACATATAAAGAAGAATAATAAAATTTGCATGATATTTGAAATCAAAGTTCTTCACTTATGAGAAAAAAGTAAAAGGAAACAAATGCTGTTACACGATGGATCACTAGAAACAAGATCTTTATAGAAGGACAGGACGCCCACATGTTTAGTAACGTCAAGTCAAAAGCAACTTCTTATTCATTGAAGACCCCACGACATTTTGCCACGCATTTTACTTTTTCCTATTCATGATGCACAATAGATTCTAAAATTTTGGACATTATGATTCATAATTGATGATTTTAGGTACAAAAGCACACATAGTAAAATAATCTACCGTTTATTGAAACTTCATCCATCACGGCATCCACCTCCTCGCACTTTTTTCACTTTCACGTTCGCTTACGCGAGACTTAACAGCACAGTAAAGCACAACACATTTCGTGTAATACGATCAATCCTGTGAAAGGAAATCAAAGCACGAGAATTGTTTTTTTAATATTTAAGAAAGAAAGCGTCCACATCTCTTGTTACTATAATTGTTATTCGGTTTCTCGTTTTGGATGATGTCACCAATGTCACCATCGATGTCACTAATGTTTCGTATACATATACACTCAAATCTCTCTAATGACAACTTCTATTAGGGCAACATCTTCACGGCAACCGGAAACTCTCCACTGGGGTAACAAATGCTTTCTATTGTGGCAACTTACTTATGGCATCTGATTGGTTGCTATTGGCGCGCAGTTTAAAATTCTAGTGCTGCAATCGTATGCAATACTTGGCAATACCAGAGTAATACCAGGTAATACTCTGGCCAGACTCTGGCAATACTTGGCAATACATACGCAATGCCAGGTCAGTGTAGGTTAGGAATTTGTTGCCGTAGGAGAAATGAATGTTGTTGCCGTAATTGAAATTGTCCGGGCAAAACTAGTTGCCCTAGGGGAGAGTTGAGTGTATTTATTTACTTAGAGGCACATAAAACATGAGTGGAATGTAAAGAAATTATGACTTCTGTATTTAATTGAATTTGAGTTGTTGACAATAATTACTTAAGGTTATTTTTAATGGATTTTTGCATATAATTAATGAAATCTTTAGATTTTAAGAGAAATATATTATGGCAGATTGCCTTCTAACATTGTTGTGTTGGCAGCACTGAAAATCATAAGGCGTAATCTCCAGGGCCGTCTTTACCACGATATTTCAAGGGGCAACTCGAATCTCGAATATATTTTTATATTTATGCATTTATGTTTGATTTATGTCACAAGTTTTTTAATTAATTACTTTCTTTCTCTTTCTCAAATTTCTGTCTTCAACTGTTTTCAAGGGTTTCGATCCTGTAACCGTTGATCATTTTAATTCTGAACTTGTGATTTTAAACAAGGCTATAAAAAAACGGACAAAATTCGAGATTTACAAAGAGAGATTAGTAAAACCTGGTAAAACTACAACTACGACTTCAGCAAATAATCATCAGCTGAACAATCTGATAAAATTAGAAGAGTAAAAAAATAAATATACATACTATTTGTAAAAGTTTCAAAAACAAGGTTTTTAAATTTATTTCAATTTTTCAGAACATCAGAGACTCAAAAAAGTCTGAAACATCTTGATTTTCTAGTTAGAAAAAATTTGCCATATGAAAGGTTTGCAAGTGAACAATACAAAGGAGGTTTAACAATTTCTGCTTCCAGAGAAATTCGAAATTTAATAGTAAATGTCAGTGCTAATAAAAGAAAAGAATATTATAATGTAACTTTTCTGTGTAAAAAATCTTGAATACATTAATATATAGTAAAGCAATATGTTTACGTTTATCCGTAATTATGAATAAAATTATAGCTGGCGCACTATGAGAACTACTGGGAAGAATAGATCAATTTATCGGAGTGTTATTGTAAATATCTTATTGATAATTATAGTAAAATATAAATACATATTTACACCATATTTACGTCCTAATATCATGTAACTCATTCTATTTACAACAAATATCCTTCAAAAATACATCTATGTTTCAATTTAATTTACTTTCTTTCCCTTCCTCAAATTTCTGTCTTAAAAATCTGAGTCCAGCCGCAATTCTATCTGAGTCAATATTATTTTGAACATTCATTGAAGTGAAATCCTCATTAGATACCTGCTGCATGGAAATTGATTCCTTTGGAGAAGGAGGTAAAGGTATCGTGGAAAGAGGAGGATTTTGGGGCAACGGTAAATCTGCAGGAGGCATTGGTCCGATGATATCAGAATCGTCACTTTCCTCATCTAACTCAAATCTTTTTTCATTCCATAAAGATTTATTTTCACTCCTTGCAGATGACACAAGAATTGAAGGGGATTCATTCGTAGCTGGTAATCCTGTAGGTAAATCTGCAGGAGGTATTGGTCCAATCACCTGGTAATCGTCATCAACTTCATTATCCTGGAAAAAGAAAATTAAAATCCATTCAATAGGAAATCTTTTTAAGATTTAATATCTAGTTATAGTTTTTGAGGAGTAAAATGAAGAGCGATCGTATTTTAAGGGTAGATCTTGTAATTCAAGACCTATTTTAAGTATGGAATCCCGGAGTGGCCAATTGAAATTTTACAATTCAAAATCCACTTACCGATTCTTTTTTTGGCAAGATAACTTCATCGATCGACGAACTTTTACTTAAATCTTTAAAATTTCCTATTCTATCTTCTTTATAACCAAAATTTCCAAACTCTATGCAGCCAGCACTTTTGAAACCATCATAAGTTGGAGCAAATTCACTCAACCTATCCTTCCTTCTCTTTTCAACCCATTCCTCCTGAGACATTTCTCTCCAGTGAGTCCGCTTTCCTAATAATTCTCCAAAAGCTTTCACCTTATCCTCAATAATCGCGAGACTATTTTCCGATTCCTTTTTCTCCTCAGATTCTTTCTTCTCTCCACCTGAAACTTCTTGCTCAACATCCTTCGAATTCTTGATATCCTCTGAAGTTTCAATCTCATCTTCTGGCAATTCTGGAGGCAAACCTGCTCTAATGCGTTGACGAATCCTCGCAACTCTTAATCGATTTTGTTCCATTTTCTTCCTCGCTTCCTTCAAATCTTGCATTTCCTTTTGCTTTTGCTCAGTTTCCCTTCTCAATTTCTCAAGATTTGCTTGTTGTTTCAGCCTCTCGTCCTCATCTAAAGAAAAATTATAATAACCAACGCCATGAGCACGAGCTTCATCAAAAAGAACGTCCTGATAATGAATATTAACTTTATTAGCGAGTTTCTTTGTCTGCTCTTCCCATTTTTTTCTCATTATTTCTATCTCTGGTTCATGTTGGGGTTCTTCTATTTTTTCTTCCACGACTCGCTCTGATTTTTCTGTCGAAAGTGGCTCTTTGGAAACTTGCTGTCTGAGTAAATTATCTTTTTCTCGCATTTTCGGAAGGTCTTCTCTCAAACACTTCCTCGTTCTGCCAAAACAGTCCTGATATTCCACAAAATTGTTATCCGAATCGTAATCTTCATCTCTAAGGTCATCTTCACTCTCAGATTTTTGAAATCCTGAGTCAGGTTTTTGGGAAAAATCAACAAGAAAAAGATTACTTGGATTAGTACGAGATTTTTGTAATTTATCATATAACCTCGATTTCGCCTCGAGCATTAATTGGGAATTTTTTAAGGCATTTATGTCTTCAATTTCCGTTACTTTTGGTGACCCGTCACCCTTTTTATCCGATTTCTTTTCTTTAATTTTTGGTTTTTGAAGTTTTGGGATATTTTGTGCTAAACTTTTAGTTTTTAATTCTTTAACTTCAAGTTGTTTCCGTAAGACCTCGGCCTTTAAACCCACGAGAGAGGAATAATCGACGGTTATTTTTTTGGGATCGTTCATTTTTGTAATTCTATCAATTATTCTAAATTAAAATAGATACAATTTTCACTGCACTTTCAAAAAACGCAAGAAATACAATTTGACGTTTCAAGGTTATGTTTTTAAAGCAACCCATGTTACCCATGAAGTATGATCTACCAGGATCTACATGACTACATACATACATAATCATCTTTGATTTGGAAACTGAGTTACTGAGGGCGTGATTTGGCGGGACTTTTTAAATTACTAGAAATT